>JAHKKF010530322.1:0-11184 GCA_019740295.1 Labeo calbasu
TGTATTTTTGATAAATTAAATGCAGCCTTGATGAGCAGAAGAAACTTATTTCATAAGAAACATAAAACACTCTTACTAATCCCAAACTTTTGAATGGCAGTGTAGATAATAAAAGAATATAATAAAAGGAAAAAGGGGGTGTTGGTGTGTATGAGCTTCTTACATTTCAGAAATTCTGCTGAAAATCCTTCACTTTGCAAAGAAGAGTGGCAACTTGCATTCACTTCAACCGGTTTCTTCTGTGCCTTTCACCCTGTGGTTTTAGATGGTACTTTTCCTTTCAACTTCTGTGTTCTTCTTAAATACCTACAAAATAGTCAGGAAACAGACAATATGTAATTCACATTAGTTTAAGCCTTTGAGAAATCTGAATCATTCTCCCTTAAAAAAGCGTCTCCCTTCTGGAGTTGAGAAACATCTTCTAACATATCTAAATACCATAAAGTATTCAGATTTTTAGAATGCGGCCATTACCTTTCAGTGTACTCTAAATCTCTGTCTGTCTCCTCCTGGTAAGGTTACTCCAGAGTGAATATATGCTGCGAACAGGCCAGACAAAAAGATGGGCTGGATTAACTCTTTAAACCATAATTCTTTAAACCAAAGTTAGCAAAAAGCATTACAATCAAACAATAAGAGAATTACCAAATTTGTTTTAGCATGTCTATTTATTTGAATGCATAAACAACTTATATTTATTTCTACAACAGCCTTGTGAAATTCTGTGTTGTGTATTTGAATTTTTCTGGTTATGGAGTAAAGGCATAAAATATGAATTAATATTTTAATTAATGAAAATTCAGTTTTATTTTTGGCAAATAAAGTGGATGTACTATTGAAATTTAAAAGATGGAAGAAATATTGTGTAAGTTTTATTAATTCAACACCATATTTTTTATAATTATTTTTTTAAACAGTAGTAGTAGTAGTAGTACTATAGGTAAGTACATTCTACCTAATGATAGTAATATATTTCTGGCACAACGTCTACAAGCTAAACCGAACTTTTATTTGGACGGGTTGCCGTGAATACCTTTAATTTTATGGTTTTACTCAAATGAAGTACTCTCAGAGCAGTTTTGGAGATGTTGTTCGTGCATTTTTTTTATGGCAGATGATAAAATCACAGCGAGCGTCACGCGTGCTTCAATATGTGTGTAGTAAAGGAAACCACGTGTGCGTCTGCACCTTTCATTCATAAAGAGACACGCAGAACATGCAGGATTCATATTTAAATGGTATTTTGTGGCTTAATATTTACAGATACTAGTCCATATCACGATTTGATTGAAGCGTAATGACTGGCTTTTGATTAATTATTTCAAACTTTGACAAATTCGGTGAATTCCTCGGAAATCATAGGGCGATACAAAAACATTTGGGGCTAGAGAAAAATCTTTCAGGGCTCGAGCCCCAAATGATTAGCCCTAGTGACGCCTCTGGTAGTAGCAAAGGTTAGGTTAGGCGTCTGGGTGGGCATTTCTAGGTGGTTGCCAGGTTTTTTATGCAGATGCTAATGAGTTTAGCCCTATTGTTAAGTGGTTCTAGGTTTTCAGGGGGGTTGCTGTGTTTTTGTTATGGTGTTACTACTAGGCAGTTGCCAGTGTGTTTCTAACTAGTTGTTTGGGTGTTGCTAGGGGGTTGTTAAGGTGTTGGTATGAAGTTGTTTAGGTACAGGTTGCCAGGTTGTTTCTATGCAGTTGCTTTTATGTAATTTTAAATTGTTGCTATGTGGTTGTAGTTGTTTTTTTTCTGGGCATTTGCTAGGTATTTGTCATGGTGTTAGTATGTGGTTGCCAGGGTGTTGCTATGCAGAAACTAAGGTGTATCTAAGTGGGGGCCAGGCTATTGCTATGTGGTTGTTAATTGAAGCAATAAGCCCCAAGAAGCCGTAGTTTACAGTGAATTTATAACAGCTAAAGTGTGTTGCTAGGCACGGGGGCTTATTGCTTTTATAAAATGGTTATTCCAACACAGAGACATAAACAAAGGTGTATGTTTGTAGAGTAATTTACAACAGCTTTGAAAAAAGCTGAAGCATTTAGAATCAAGGACTGGAACAATCCATTTTATAAAAATTATTTTTAGCTACAAAGATCTGTCAGAACACATTATAGAGACAAAAAACAGTATTTATTGTTTGAATTTCTTACAAAATGACAAAATTTGAAAGCTGGGACTTGCTCTGTCTTGTCTGTTGGCACATTGTTGGCACATGTATCGCTTTGGATGCAGCTCAAGTTGGATGTAGGTTTGCCAAATCCACATTTTTTCCATGGAATTGGGCTAATTTTAAACTGTAATCAACAGTAACTAAGGGGGGAGTGGGTCTTTGTGAAGGGTCAATTATATTTCTGAATTGACAACATGTGATGTTCTACTTGGACTCGAAATTATGCACTTCTTTAGCAACACTATCAACACCAAAGCGTTCATGTGCTCATACTAGCTACGACTTGGATGACACAACCACGTACGTAGTCTCTACCTCAGAGTCCCAGGATGTGGAGCATCTCTTAGTAGAACGTCACTTGTTGTCTCGGAACTACGGCAACTACGGAATTGAATGACCGCAGCTTAATCATTGACAGATTTGTAACGTGGGCAGTGGAATGGTTATGAGATGCAAGTTGAACTTCTTTCAAGTTGTGCGTCACGTTTTTAGAATGCCGTTTCATGCCGCGTGGAATGGTCAAACATTCACCTTCGTCAAGTGCACGTTCACATAAATAAAAAAAAAAAATGGAAAAGCAATGCAGTGGAATGGAAAACCTGTAAAGAACTGCTACTGATATTTTATGTTTGCATGATGTGGTGCGCCGACTCCTGCGTCAACAGCACCACATGCATACACTGTGATACCCTTATGAGTGGCGGCGAATATTCTTGTAGCTTCGTAAAATGAAGGTTGAATCACTGATGTCACATGGACAACATTAACATTGAAGACCTTTCTGGGTCTTCAATGTGTCAGAAAACTCTTGAATTTCATCAAAAATAATTATAAACTTAATTTGTGTTCCGAAGATGAAGGTCTTACGGGTTTGGAATGCCATGAGGGAAATAATTTATGGGATTGTTTAATTTCTTAACCTTATATATAGGTAATATTGATAGTTAGACTGGCCTTGGTTAGCCTGTTGTACGTAGTTAACCTATTGTATCTTTTACAAGGGCATGACCCAATAAACATAATGAAAGCACCTCTGCCAGCATATGTCATGCCCCATAGCTTAAGGATAATTCAAAAATACAGAATGTCCATCTATTGTTTACAAGTCAGAAACTATGGTTACATAATTAGAAAGCCTTCCTCACAATAGTGGTTGATTAGGAACAGACAATTAGATCGCTTTGTTGAGCACTGAAGAAATACAATCTCGTCTTTATGTGCTGCTCCTGCTATAACAAACACAGCATTGGCTGGGATGTGGAGTGAAATTGATTTCATTATGAAATCAGGCCCTTTGGAAAAAAGCAAAGCAGAAAAACATGAAATTTGAAGAGTGGCGGTTTGAAGAGTTTGCGCGGCTCAAGGAAGTGACCCCCTTTTGCTTCCTTTCAGACGGGAGTAATTAGAGGAGCTGTTGCTAATACAGGAATGCCTGGCCACACTCTACCCAAGAAAACCAACGGTGGCCTTTCTAGCCAGGCCAAAACCTGTCCGACGCTGCCAATCTGCTTTCAATAGTTGGCTGGGACTCCATTACATCCCGTGCATCCGACCAACCACAAGTAACGTTTCTGAGAGCGTGCACTTTGGCCAAGTCTTATCAGCGGCCAGAGCCTAATGCTGAAAGAAACTGCAATGGTTCCGGCTGCCCACATGTGTTCATTAGCAACCGCTTCTGTTTGTTTTGCATACAACTTTTCTGTGTGAGGGCAACTTTCCAACTGCTATGAACAGCAGAAACTTTGGGCCACTAGGGCTTCTGTGGGGACATGTCACTTTCACGGGTACTGTGAGCGTAGTATGCACCTGTGATAAACAGGTGTGCAACACTTCTAGTAACCTAATCAGCAGTTTTGAGTCTAAAACTGCTGCAAGGTGTAACCAAAAAGAACATGCTGTGCTGGGGCGTTTTTCTCCAGAGGCAAGAGTGGTTGTGGCTTGTCAAAAGAAAATTTGGAAGTGAAAATGATCAGAATCCTTTATGTTCGCAACCATTCTAAGTTGGTCAAACCGGTGGATAAACTAACGATCAAGTAAACATCTCTCGAACATTATTCGTTTTGGTGCGTACACTACGTTTCAAAAGTTGGTAAGTTTTTTTTTTTTTATGTTAAATCACTTATGACTGCCTTTATTTGATCTACAATACAGAAAAAACAGTAATGTTGTGAAAAATTATTACAACTTAAAAGAACTGTGTTCTATCTTAATATATTTTAAAACTTAATGTATTTCTCTGATGTAAAGCTGAATTTTCAGCATCATTACTCCAGTCTTCAGTGTCACATGATCCTTTAGAAATCATCAAGAAATGTTTCTGATCATTATCAGTGTTGAAACCAAGGTACATTTTTTCAGGATCTCAAGAGTTCAAAAGAACAGCTTTTATTTGAAATTGATTATTTGGTAACAAAGTAATTAAGTTTTTACTGTCACTTTTGATCAATTTAATGAATTTATGCTAAATAAAAGTGTACATTTCTCATTAAAAAAAAAAAAAAACTGACCCTAGTGATTTATATATCAGGGTTTGTTGACTAATGGCCGAAACATAATTTGCATTATTAATAACTTTAATAAACAATACTACTAATAATAACTGAACAACAGCAATTACTAATTTTTTTTAAATAAATATAAATATTTTAGTTACTGCATAATTGCAGTTATTTTCAAAGCATAATTTTAAACAAATACTTTAGATGGATTTAATTAAATATTAACAAAAAGGCAATAATTTACACATATTTCTATATAATATTTTATATACTAAATATTTTAATATTGGCTTTTTGTTACAGGGTTGTTCCTTACCAAAACAAAAACATATTTTTTTTTACTTCCAATAAATTAAAGAACTAAAATTAGTTTTATTAAACCATATTCAAATCCTATTAAATATTATTAAAATTAATTCTTATTTCTCACATTTCTAACTTTTACTTAGTTCAGCTTGTACTAAAATAGCTAAAACAAAAATGAAAATAAATAAAAAACTATATAACTACAACAAATGAAAATGACAAACAGCAAAATTAACAAAAAGTCTAAATATTGCAAAAACTAATATTATCTCAATGAACCTAAATAACTTGGGTTTGCTGAAAGTGAAGATTTAAATGGTGTTCCATATGGAACTTGAATTTACATAAAGTTTTCATGAATCATGAAAACCCAAATGGACCCCAAGTGGACTTTGCCTCCTCATTTCTTAAGCCACACGCCACTGATGCTAAGCTAGCGCTAACCTTAAATTTAACCACAAGATTACTTATCGGTCTACCTGCCATCCTGCGGTTAAATAACCGGGAATTGTTTTGATACGAGAAATGAAATGTAGGTGAACATGCCAAACATGGTCAAAATATTTACAGTAACCATAGTTCTGGCCATCAACACAAAAACACTATGATTAAAAATGATGCTGTGGAAATACGAACCTAACCACAATCAAAATACCAGCCGTGAATGAAGGATCTATATGAGTTCTGGAAAAAGAATAACCGAGGAGTGAAGTACAAAGACGGCCGTCTTAGCATGAAAACATTACACGCGAAAACATTTCATAGCAGCGATTCTTGCCGTGGCCTACAGTGTGCGTGACAGCTAGCCATATGAGCGAGCGATGTTTATGAGTTCACTCAACTGCAACTACTGAAGGTTATACTGTACAGTTGCTCAGTGGCTTGATGCCAGGAAGGCTCAGCGGTCACAGAGCAACACGTGCAATTCTAGAGACATCACCAACTGGTTTATAGTCTAACCATTGCACTGATAAACAGGTGAGATGAAAGGGTAGATTACTTGATAGAGTTATTGTGTAAAGCTACAGAATGTGCGATTGAAATTGATCGGTGGTAATTCAAGAATTGTTTCGCAACTTTTAGCGGGAACTAGATACAGCCTGATTAGAAGGGCATTCGTTTTCATTCGGTTGGACACACAGTTGGCTCGGACAAGTTGATGAATTGCATTTTGGTGCCCACATACCAACCCAAGAAGAACATTGTGTTGTTCAGAGTTTGCTCTTTTATAGTTCCAGAGACTTAATGGAGCTCTCAGTTATGTTTAGGTATGAACTTTGGTCCAGATGTTTCTCCTAAAACAGGAGGAATTAAAACAAACTCAAATGAGACAATTGTTGACATACAGTAAGAACAATGAAGCTCTTTTTTTTTTTTTGTGAGAAGATGATGAAAAATCTGGAGTTTGTTTTTAATCCTTTGGCTTATGTTTGTAGACTTTTCACAAATTTGGATATACTGTAGTTTGAGACATTGTTGAGATCTCTTCTGATGCTCTGTAAGACAATCTGGTATTGTTCAAGTTGTTTTCTAAGGAGAAAAAACTTTTTTTTTTGGTTTTCTTTGTGTTCTAAAGAAACAAATGAGATATTTAAGTCATTTCTTATGAAGATGCTGTGAGTTTATCAGCGAATTCATCAGCTAGCAGGGTCTAGAATTATGCAATTTTAAATGAATCTAGATTAAACTGGATTGAATATCACATGCCTCTCAAGCGGTGAAGGGTGCCGTAGTGATGGGTATCTGTTTTGAACGTGTGCGAAAACTCAGCCAGTTGGCAGCAAACCGACTCATTAAGTAGACAAAATAAAGTCGATAAGGTAGTCAATCTGTTATCGCTGTACAGAACCTTGGAGTATCTAATAACTTTCTAAATGCCTTTTTTTATCTTTCAGTTCCATTGTTACAGCATTTAGATAAATATAAAAGAATCGCCACGGTTTAAGGTCAGGAAATGTTTAAAACAAAACTGTTAGAGGTATTATGGATGCTTCCTCTACTTTCCCACCATAGCAATGAATAGTACAATGGAGTTTGAAAACGTCTTAGCTCAGTTTAAATTGTTAGACCAAAACTCATGTGGTCACTGGATGAGTCATTAATAATATTCGGTGCAACCGAGAACTTGTGCAGGACCTCACACATCTCTTTTATTGTACCATGTCTGTGGTTTTCTTCTGTTCCCATTTTTTCCTGGGTCTCTTGACATTCAAACCATTTTAATAACCATTTCAAGATTTAAGGATACATGGTATGGAATGAAAAATCCATATGGGCTATGGATTTTTAAAAGTAGTGCTATTCTGTTGGCGATGATTGACCTCTAGAGTCTATAGCAATGTTGCTTACAAACAGTTTGTCTTTTTCTTCAAATATATAATTAAATAAAGTTAATCTATCTATCCAGCTAAATGAAATATTGAAATCTTGTTATCTGTTGTAATTGTAATCTGGTTGACACTTTTTAGGGATCAAAGGTACGTTCTTTTGTACACGTACACGTGTACGAAAGTGTTGGCACGGTCAGTTATGAGGAGTAACTAGTTATATGTTATGTGTTACGTAATTTAATTACTGTTAAAGTTACGGAGAAAAAATGTGAAATTTAATTAATTTTAAAAAGTAGTGTGTAATCAGTTACATTATTTTAATAACATAATTTAAATTACACTACTTATTACATTTTAATTAAACCAATTCGGTGTTTGCAAACAGTGATGATGTTTTGTGTGGGCGGAGCTTATCTGGTGGCAGAAAATGACAGTTTTCAAGTAGCGGTCTATGGAAGCCATAGAATAAAATCATAATAATAATAATAATAATAATAATAATAAAGTTGAGTGAATACTTCAAAACTCGTCATTCTCTCTTTTTCCATCGGCAGTTTATAGCCCAAACTTCTGTTTTTTTTTTTCTTTTTTGAATTATTGCATTATTAATTTATTGAATTAAATCGAGTTATAAAGTCCAAACTAGGAGATATAAACTTTGCTAAGAAAAAAAAGGACAGAATTTTCAGATAAAACAGGCGAATGTTATGTAAAATGTTATAGGTTTAAATAGTATTTCATGCTGTAACTGTCCCCTATGAACTGCATATGTGAATATTATTGTAGACAAATTGTTTAAATCAAATTTACGCTTTCAAAGTAGAGTAATCATAGCAGGTTTCATCCATAATATGTCCATCTAAATGTCTGCGTTTAGTTTCAAATGTCTTTAGTGTCCTCTTTAGTGCACCTGCCTTTCATGCTGGGAACACCATTTTGAATCCTACTTGGAGTGAGCAAAATGAGTAGAACTGGAGGGTTTTAGGGGGGTGAGGGGGGTGAGGGCAACGTAGGGCAGCTAGGCTCGGTTCTTTAGGGCTCTTTCCCATTGAGAATGGGTAACAGTTTTCTATTTGGATAATTTGATCGGTTGTGAGCCCTGTGTCTCACCTGGTTGCCTGTTTACTTCAACACTGGCCTGTTGCCTGGCAGCATTGTTCAAAAGATGACCAGTGTATCATTAGCCTCACTCCCCTGATTTCAAGAGGCACATTATCGACTGGTGTTAGAAGCTTTAATCTTTAGCGTCCTTGTTAGCGCACCCTCCTTCCATGCTGGAAAGGCCATTTTGAATCTCACTCGGAGTGAGCGAAATGACTAGAAGTGGAGGGATTACATGGGAGTGAGTTTTAGAGGGGTGAGTGCAATGTAGGGCAGCTAGTAAGAATTGTGCAGGTAAACCTCATTCCACTGATCTCAAGGAAGTAGTCTGCAGTCTTTAGGTTCCTTTTTAAAACACCCACCTCCCATGCCAGAAATGCTGGTTTGAGTCCTGCCCAGAACGATTGAGGGGAGTAAAACCAGAGGGGTTACATTGGTGCCGTGACCCGGATGAGAGTGAGGCTAAGGGGGTGAGTATAACAGAGGCCAGTTCGTAACTCCCCTGATCTCAAGAGGTGCATAGCGACTGATGCTACAGACTGTGGTCTTTAGCATCCTTGTTAGCACACCCGTCCCCCATGTTGGAAGCGCCAGTTCGAATCCCACTCAAAGTGAAACGAGTAGTACTGGAGGAGTTACACTGGTGCCATGACCCGGATGGGAGTGAGGTTTAGAGGGATGAGTGTAACAGATGTCAGCTAGTAAGAGCTGTGCAGGTAAACATTACTCCACTGATCTCAAGGAGGCACACTAGAAGCTGCAGTCTTTAGAATCCTCGGTAGCACACCCGTCTCCCATGCTGGAAACACCTGTTTATATCCAGCTTTGAGTGAACAAAAAGGAGTAGAACTGGAGAAGTTACATTGGTGCCGTGACCCGGATGGGAGTAAAGTAGTGAGTGTGACTGAAGTAAGCTAGTAAGAGCTGTGAAGGTAAACCTCACTCCCCTTATCTCAAGGTCTTTAGCGTCTTTGTTAGCACGACTGCCTCCCATGCCAGAAACGTTTTTTTGAATCCCACTTGGAGTGAGTGAGGTGAGTAGAGCCAAAGGGTTTACAAATTATGGTAAATTTTTTTGAGAATATTTATAGAAAACACTGCAATAATACCATTGTGACCCTAGATCAGGGGTGCCCAAACTTGGTGCTGGAGGGCCGGTGTCCTGCAGAGTTTAGCTCCAATCCCAGTTAGACACGTCTGGACCAGCTAATCAAGCTCTTTCTAGGCATACTAGAAACTTCCCGGCCGATGTGTTGAGGCAAGTTACATCTAAACTCTGCAGGGCACCGGCCATCCAGGACAGAGTTTGGGCACCCTTGCCCTAGACCAAAACAGCTTGCTTGTTGGTTCACCTCATGGTGCCAGCTGACTGGACACTTTTGAATACAGTTTTTTTTTTCCTGCACCACCCCTTTTTCTGAAAACTGTCAGTTTCATTTTAATGCTCCATTAATGCAGATGGGAAAGCATCCAGAACTGCTCCTGTACAGGACTGGCCAGTACACTTTCACACCACAAATTACAACGTCTTTTCTGTTTGTGAGCTGTACACAAGACTTTGTGACTAATGATGAGTGGCAGCATGGTATCTGTTTGTTCCAGAGCAATTGGCATTATTAGAATGGGGAAATCAGCAACCAACCGCAAGAGAGGCAATTAACAAAAAGAGATGAGCCAACTATATACAGTTGACATAATTAAAGTGTGTCACTGGATTTTTACATTTGAACTGAAATAGTGAACATCATCACAACATCTCAGATTTGTTATATTTATACATTTATATATACAGGATCTAATACAGCACACATACAGTACATACACAGAAAAGAAAATGGAAAACCATTTTCTGCAGCTGAAAAAGCTATTTACAGTTTCACTGAGTGATGTCATAGTTGCTGGAAAGTAAATGTGACATCACTGTACTCTTTTTTTTTTTTAATTCACTGAAAAGAATTACATGCACTGTTTATATAAAACACAGACATGAAAACACTGCTTAAAGCTGCCAAAAAAATTATCAACCCTAGAAACTTTTTTGCAAGCAAAAAAAAAACAAAAAAAAAAAAACAGAACAAAACATCAGATCTATGTTGTTCTATGCAGGTAATCAAAGCAATAACAAGCCTATCAAGCTGTATTAAAAGGCATTATCAACACTGACAAGGTATAAGTACTGTCATTATTTGTAAATGCATACATTTTATTAGTCCATGGGAACTGAAAGCATGACTTCAGTATTGATGTCATTACAAACTACTGTTTGAGCTACAGGAACATGTGTATCACAAGTAGCTTACAGTATATTGCAAGATTTTAAAGATAATGTGTGGTTAAATCTGCTGGCCCACGGTAAATGTAAAAGGCTAATGCAAGAGATAATGAGTGCTTTTGACGCTACTTTCAGATGCCAGAGTCAGAGCAGATAATAGCATACAACATAAAGATGTAAAGAAGTTAGACTAATTTTCATGCATTGGTTTTTCTGATGTTTCAATCAGGCTCACAGTGGCTCAGGTTTAAGTGCTTATTAAACTCAGGATAGGCATCTTGATCAAACGTTTTAAATTCATGTTTGGCTAAAATATAAAGGCTTCTGAAAGTCAGCATAACAAAATTTGTCATGTTTCTTAACAGGGAGAGTGTACAAGCAAACAACAAAGAACCTAAGACAAAGCCAGGCATGAAAATCCCTCACCTTTCGGCGAAATTCGCCGTTTTGAAGCCAAAACAGGTGACCCACGTGATTCGTGTAGATCCGATGAGAAATTCTTTT
>JAHKKF010530323.1:0-10771 GCA_019740295.1 Labeo calbasu
AAATAGTTCGCTTCCATCCATTCTCTTTTCGGCTTCTGGATCCCTTGCATCTGTTAAGATGGATAATTTTATTGTTTCAAACTGTTTGAGAATATGGCATCAAATTAAGAAGGACTGTAAATTACCTGATACTGCTATTTCTGCCCCAGTATATCGTAATCATGCATTTCTTCCTTCAATCACTGATATGACATTCAATACCTGGAGGCTGAGCGGTATAGTCACCCTTGAGGATTTATATGTCAACAAACATTTTGCCTCATTTTCCCAACTAAAAGAAAAGTTTTCTCTTCCCACAATACACTTTTTTCGACATTTACAGATCAGAAATTATATACGTCATGCAGTACCCAATTTTGAATCCCTCCCGAAAGAAAGAAGGATTTATAGGCTATTGTTGGGCTCACCTGATTCCAAACATCTGGTTTCAGATTTTGTAAATGTATTTTCTGAAGAAGCGAGTTATTCTACACATTTTTTAAAGAATGCTTGGGAGGAGGAGCTGGGTATACAGATTGAGACTGATGTATGGGAGGAGAACCTCAGCAGAATTAGATCTTGTTCTATTAATTCTAGGCATCAGTTAATTCAGTTCAAGGTGATGCATAGACTGCACTATTCAAAAACTAAATTGCACAGAATTTTTCCTACTATATCTCCTATTTGTGACCGGTGTAAATCTGCAGAAGGCTCTCTGACCCATCTCTTTTGGACATGTCCAAAACTTTACGATTTTTGGTGTGAATTATTTAAGTGGTTTTCTGATATGTATGATTGTGTTTTTACACCTGATCCAGAAATTGCATTGTTTGGGTGTTCTGTTTCTCTGTTAGATCATAATGCGTCTGTACAAAGTACCATAATTTACGGAATGATTATTGCTAAGAGTGTCATTCTAAGGCTGTGGAAAACAGAAACTGTTCCTCAGTTTAAGACCTGGCTAACCTATATTACTGGAATATTACATTTGGAAAGAGTCCGGTATGGCGTTATGGATAATCTAGATAAATATTACAGTATATGGCAACCATTTTTAGACCATCTGGACAAATATAATGTTACTTAAACCAGTAATATAATGCTTAGTATACTGTCTGCCCCCTCTTGAGTGCTTTTGTTTTCACTTGAAACTGCTAATATGCCCTGATTACCCTTAAAAGTCCTTTTTTTTTTTGTTGTTTTTTTTTATATATATATATATATATTATTATTATTATTATTATTATTATTATTCCTGTATTTTTTATGTATTTTGTTGTTGTTTGGTGTTTGTTATGTAAAACTAATAAAAATATTATAAAAAAAAAAAAAATAAATAAAAAAAAAGAAAACAATGCGATATAAAGGTAATAGTGTTTAAACTTACGCTTAACAATACTAATATAGTTTCCCAAATATAAAACGTTTTTGTATTGTATAATACATACAAAGCATACGTATGTTTATGACTTATTATGTAGTTATTTATGTATCGTATAACAATAGGATGTAATATGAGTGTTTACACTGAGTGTATGTTTAGACCATGTTTATCAATACTCTCCTCTGGAATAGATGTTTAACGTGAAAAACAATAATTATTAGTTTCTCAGATATAAAATGTCCTTTTTACGTTAGTACAAATGCGTGAGTCTATGGCTACAAATTCATACACGATATATACACTATATATATGTTTTACAGATGCTCCTGATATTAACATGCTTACAGACGTTTTTTCTTATGTTGTTTGTTTTTTAGTGATCTGATACATGCTCAACAGATGAATCCTGCTGTCTTTCAAACCAAGAGCGCTGTACTAACATCAGATGTTCAACTACACATATTCTAGTGTATAAAAAGTTCCTTGACTACTGATGAGTTTAGAGATAACAGGTATGATTTACTGTTTTTACTTGTTGAACAGAATTCAGAAAACAGTTTTCAGAAACTACACAAAGTCTGTTCACATCTCTGTGGTTAGATCAGGGTGCTCAATAATGTGTATTTGACCTTCATTATGTATATTTTGCATTATACTGTGTTGTAAATAAAATGCAAATAATCTAAAACTCCATTCTTTGAATCTCTCATTGTTTCTTACCTGACAGTCACAGTCCCACTGATGGGCCATTAGGGAGGGCTCTTTGTCTCTCAGGTGTGAATTGATAAATATTAATGGGTCATTGCCACTCCTTCACATATTCCCTTTCGATCACAAAACATGTCTTAGAAAATTTACATCAATATATTGTTTTCTCTGAACGAGTGAATGAGATGATTTTCACATCATTTTGTAGAAAAAACTCTAGCCTACCACATCCAGTTCTCAAAAGTCTTGTGAACTAATGTTCTATATGTGTTTCAATGGCCTTATTTCAGTGACTTAAAACAATTAGTTTTTCACTAACCACACATAAACGTTGTTTTCTCAAAAACACACACATACATTCATGCTTCTTACATATTATTGTAGCCCAGTTTGTGCTGATTACAGTGTAACCAGACTTTAGCCATGAATATGTTTTTAAGATACTGAAAAAAGCACAAATGTCAGGGCATGTCAAAACTTCTCCAGGGCCCCAAAACACCCTCATACCCCAGAGGGTTAAAAGTGCTGGCTAATGCTAAACGTAAATTCAGTAAAATTGTTATCTACGTTGGCACTAATGATGTTTGACTTCGCCAGTTGGAGATCACTAAAAATAATGTTAAAGAGCTGTGTGAACTTGCAAGTACAATGTCAGACACTGCAATATACCCTCCCTGCTTACCATGGTGACGAGATACATAGCCATCACTCAATGGCTAATGTCTAAGTGGTGCCTGCAAAATAACATAGGTTTCATAGACAATTGGAGTTTCTGCAAACCTGACCTGTTGAAAAGACATGGCCATCATCGCTCCAGGGGTGGTGCCGCTCTTCTCTCTAGAAATATGGCTCATAGTCTTAGAGTTTGCACTTAACTTAACTGGGGCCAGAAACCTGGCTAAAACCAGATGATTACATTATTTTAAATGAATCTACCCCCCAAGATTACTGTTACAAACATGAGCTGTGTCTAAAAGGTAAAGGGGGAGGTGTTTCTACAATTTATAGCAATATCTTCAGTATTTCTTAGAGAACGGGCTTCAAGTATAACTCGTTTGAAGTAATGGTGCTTCACGTTACATTATCTAGAGAAACAAGTGTTAATGATAAATCCCCTGAGACGTTTATACTGGCTATTGTATACAGGCCATCAGGGCACCATACAGACTTTATGAAAGAATTTGCTGATTTTCTGTCCGAGTTAGTGTTCGCTACAAATAAAGTCTTAATAGTGGCTGACTTTAACATCCATGTTGATAATGAAAACGATGCACTGGGATCAGCATTTATAGACATTCTGAACTCTATTGGGGTTAGACAACACATATCAAGACCTACTCATTTTCGAAATCATACTCTACATTTAACCCTTTCACACGTGAGTTTAAAATATTCTAGCTGAGCCCCCAGAGTGAGTTTTTTAGGCGACCATTATTTTAGAATGTATCGCCTTATTGTTTCCATGGCGACGCGTCGTGTTTGTGTAGAAGATTTTTATTAATCTTAAATCAATACAAAACATAGAATTATGCCTATGCATAAGAGGACATTATTCTACTATTATCATCTGACTATGTATATTAACTCTGTGCAGTGAGCTTAGAGCAAACATAACTATTTAAAGCTTGAAAAACACTCATGCCTGGAACGAACCTGTTCAGGAGCTAGAAATACATGACAGCTATTGATCAACCTTCAGGAATTCATATATGGTAAAACATACCTTGTCCAAAAATACAACAGTGCATATATGGAATGCTTCAGAATGTATATATGTGTGCTTGAGACGAAACTCTGGAGTGGTGTTCGAACACTACTCAGCCTTTTGTTAACTTGTTAATAAAGGTCTATCTGACTTCAAAACCTCTTCAGAGCAATTTAGTTTGAGCAAGGAAAATTCTACATTTGTCACGTGACACAACGCAGGCACAATAGCGCTGTATGACACATGTATCACTTTTATATCATTTTTGCTCACTGTATTATGAAATATCTGATATTCCGATTCTGAAATATGTGCAAGTAAATGTGTTTTGGAACACTTTTATAATGAACGTGTGAGTTGATCTATGTTGAGTCATGGGCACCGCCATGTTAGTTTGCGCTGAATCCAAGCTGTGGGATTTACAAAATCATCCTCTCCTCCCGAAAAAAACATTAAAGTAAGCCTCTGGTGAGCTGGGAGAAGAGCAGAGTAAACTTTATAGTTACCTACACAATGTGTATATGATATCAATAAAACATGTCGTCAGATAACATTTGTAAGGATCATTATTGCCGCTTCCATAGACATCGGCGTGTATTTTCCAAACTATAAGTGCATCTTTTTACGAGTACTTATGTGTATTTAAATGTCTGGAACTTAAAATAAACATTATATGGTTGAAAACACTGAATAGTTTCGATAATATGACAAGCGCTCAGCGCGTCTGATCTGGCTCTGCGCCAGACAAAGCGCCAAAGCAGATTTAAATTCAGCAGTTGATCACGTGACGCGCTGAACGTTCGAATCACACCGGTGTGATCGTACTCTTCAGGGACCAGCCAAGAATGATCACACCGGTGTGATCATACGCATGAAAGGGTTAATACTGTCATATGGAATTGATGTTAATGGCATTAAAATTCTGCAGCAAAGCGATGATATCTTAGATCATTTTCCGGTCTCATGTATACTCCTGATAACTAAAACAGTAAATTCAACTCCTTATTATGAGTATGTCGATGTGATGCACAATCATTTCTACCACAAAAGACTGCTTTGTAAGTAATCTTCCTGACTTATCTGAATTCCTCAGCATGTCCAATAGCTCTGAAAAACTTGATGATGTAACAAAACTAGAGGTTTTTCGTACCGTCTGGCGTGTATGTACCCTATCCTATAGAAAAGCGTTAAAATCAGCAAGGTCTGATTACTTTTCGTCTCTTTTAGAAGAAAACAAACATAACTCTAAGTATTTATTCAGTACAGTGGCTAAGTTAACGAAAAATAAAGAACCAACAGGCATTGACTATGCCCATCAGCACAGCACTTCATGAACTACTTTACTTCCAAGATCGATACTATTAGAGATAAAATTGTCACCATGCAGCCGTCAGCTCCAGTATCGCATCAGATAGTGTCCTATAGATCTCCTGAGGAACAATTCCACTCATTCTCTACTATAGGAGAGGAAGAATTTTTTAAACTTGTTAAATCATCTAAACCAACAACATGCATGTTAGACCCAATTCCATCTAAGCTACTTAGAAAAAGGTGCTTCCAGAAGTCATAGATCCTCTTCTGAATATTATTAATTTGTCATTGTCATTAGGATATGTCTTCAAAACCTTCAAACTGGCTGCTATTAAGCCTCTCATTAAAAAACACAACTTGACCCCAACTAATTAATTAATTACAGACCAATCTCGAATCTCCCTTTTCTGTCAAAGATACTACAAAAGGTTGTATCCTCACAATTATGTTCCTTCTTACAGAAAAATGGTATCTGTGAGGATTTCCGGTCAGGTTTTAGACCGTATCACAGTACCAAGAGTGCTCTCATTAGAGTTACAAATGACCTGCTCTTATCATCCGGTCGTTGTTGTATCTCTCTGTAGGTGCTACTGGATCTTAGCGCTGCATTTGACACTATTGACCACAACATTCTTATGAATAGACTCAAAACTTATGTTGGCATTAGTGGAGGTGCATTGGCATGGTTCAAATTGTACTTATCTGACCGCCATCAATTCGTGGCAGTGAATGAAGAAGTATCGTATCGATTAAAAGGGCAGTATGGAGAACCTCAAGTCTCAGTACTATGGCCATTACTTTTTATGCTTCACACGTTACCCTTGGGAGATCAGGAATCATCAGGAAACATGGTGTTAGCTTTCATTGTTATGCTGATGATACTCAGCTCTATATTTCTTGGCGGCCCGGTGAAAAAACTAACGGAATGTGTAGTTGATATAAAAACTGGACGACGAGAAATTTCTTACTGCTAAATCCTGAAGAAACAGAGGTGCTAATTATCAGACCTAAAACCTCCGTATGTAATAAACTAAAACACTGTCTAATACTTGATGGCTACTCTGTCAGTTCTTCGTCCTTAGTTAGGAACCTAGGTGTGCTATTTGATAGCAATCTTCCCTTTGAAAGCCATATTTCTTGTATTTGCAAAACTGCATTTTTCCATCTCAAAAATATATTGAAATTACAACCTATGCTCTCAATGTCAAATGCAGAAATTTTAATTCATGCCTTCATTATCTCAAGGTTAGATTATTGTAATGCTTTATTGGGTGCTTGTTCAGCACACTTAACAAACAAACTCCAGCTGGTCCAAAATGCAGCAGCTAGAGTTCTTACCAGAACCAGAAAGTATGACCATATTAGCACGGTTCTGTCAACACTCCACTGGCTCCCCATTAAATATCGTATAGATTTTAAAATCTTGCTTATTACTTAAAAAGCCCTAAATTGTTTAGTATCTCAGTACCTGAGCGAGCTCTTATCACATTATAGTCCTTCACGTCCGCTGCATTCTCAAAACTCTGCCAATTTGATAATACCTAGAATATCAAAAACGACTGCAGGTGGCAGATCTATAATTCAAATCCATTAAAGGATTGTTAGGCTGCATTAATTATGTCAACCGGAACCAGGAACACTTCCCGTAACACCCGATGTACTCATTGCATCGTAAGAATGGCATCTACGCTAAAATTAGCCTCTTTCTTTCTTATTCTGAGGTCACCGTAGCCACCAGATCCAGCCCGTATCCAGATCAGATGCTCACTACAGTGCCCCAGATCCAGTTTGTACCCAGCCCAGATGGTGGATCAGCACCTAGAGAGGACCTCTACAGCCCTGAATGTCAGCGGAGACCACATCAACTAGATGAGCCCCAGAGACGGATCCCCAGTGAAGACCTCGTCAACTAGACGGCCGTCGGCACAAGACCACAGGAACCAGATGTCTCCTCTGCGTCTGCCCAGAGGAGAACTGGCCCCCTGACCGAGCCTGGTTTCTCCCAAGGTTTTTTTCTCCAAACTGTCACCAATGGAGTTTTGGTTCCTTGCCGCTGTCGTCTCTGGCTTGCTTAGTTGGGGAGATGTAATTTCAAGCGATATCGTATACTATTTGAACTGAACTGAGCTGTATGATGAGATCATTGAATTCAATGATGAACTGCCTTTAACTGAAAATTGAGTGTTTACTGTTGCCCTTTTGCATTATTGATGCACTATTTCCTATTTAATACTGTACAGCCGCTTTGTCACAATCTGTATTGTTAAAAGCGATATATAAATAAAGGTGACTTGACTTGACTTGGATGCACATACACCTCTTTATACCCGTGTACACGGGGAGTGGCGCGTTATGCAAATCCACTAGCCAATTTTCATTGGCATTTTCTACGTAACCGAGACGTTCCGGGGCAAGGTGGAGGGGACCAAAGTGGCCTCTGAGGTGTACAACCAAAAATGAAAGAGTACTGTAAAGCTCTTTCAATTATCAAAATACAACGGAATATTTGTGTTTGCCAGTCTTAGAGGGTTACCTAGGGATGACCCTTTCAGTTCTCTCAATTTAAAGAACCTTTATAGATTAATAAATTAAATTATGTCAATCTGATTTGTAATAACTGAAGATGATAATGCTGTTTGTGGAGTTCTTTATTCATCCTCTCCTGAGATCTTGAGAGATTTAATGTGTTCTTTTATTTGCAAATGATTTAATCTAAGGTTGTGGCTGGAAGCCAGTTGTAGCTGTTGCGTTTGTGTTCATCTCTTCTTTTTTCTGTTCTTGTTGTTTCTATTTTTCTTCACTGATTCTGCTTGTTAACAGGAGGTATTTATCAATGTGCAATCATTTCTTAACAGTGTTGGGCAAGTTACTTTCAAAATGGGATAAATTATTTATTACTTATTTCTGTGTTTTAAAAGTAATTAGTTACATTGCAATATTATTGTCTCTGAGTTGTAATTCTTTACACTACTTCTGAGTTACTTTTAAGTTACTTTCACCAAAATAGCCACAGAAGTATGACTAATTTTTTCAATCGCTAAAATGTAGTTTATTGCTGCTCATTAGCCTGTACATCCAGTGGAGGGCCTACCATGATGTGGTAGGCCTACCATAGCATAACATTATAAAATCATTATAAAAACACATAAGTGTTTTTTTTTCTTTCTAAATTGTCACGACCCATGTACTATTTACATACAATCGAGTCGAGTGAAGCATAAGAATACACACATAGATAAACATACTGCTGGTTAACAGTTAACCAGTTCCTTAAGTATTTTAGAGACAGAGCGAGAGAGAGAGAGAGAGAGAGAGAGAGAGATGGTGGGGAGGGTGCAGGGAGTGGGGAGTGGGGATAAGCACAAACCGCATTACCACATTACATTCAGAAATAATACTGGTAAATAAAGAGAAATGATACAACGAACAAACAATAAACAATAGGTAGCCTATTAGCAATTTTAGTTCTTACTCTCCTCTATTCAGAACAGGACACGAATGAAAAACAAGTATATAAGAAAAATACAAGCCAAAACAAATGAATTTAAAGTGAAACTGAAAGCAAACAGTGTTGTTCTCACGCAGCCTGCCTCTCTCATTCGGCACAAATCCACGTTTCCATATTGCAGATGTATTTGAATGTTAGCTTATTATTTTGTGTTCTGTACACATAAATCACTAAAATATGGGATGAAAACTGCATTTGACAACCACATTAACTCCCGAAAAATACAGGTAGTGACAACCGCTTTTACAGAAATTCTACGCAGTGTGTAAAGAACTAAACTGAACAACTAGTTGTTAATGACATATTTAAGCACGCATCAGAAATGTGTCTTCATCTGTATGTTAGATGCAAGAACTTAACAGTAAAATAAGTCTTAACCTTAGCACATTTTGACACATGGCTAGTAGTTGCACTCACAAGCCCTATGGTAGTGTCAGTGTTTCGAGATCTTTATAGAAAAATCATCTCAGTTTCTTTTCCTTTAACTTTTGTAGAGCGCTGCACCACACAAAAATGAACCAAACTCAGCAGCATATACTTATCACTCAGTCTTTTTCTGTTAAGTCAAATATGTTTCACGTGTTCATTCACTTTATACACAGACTATGATTTAATAAAAACAGATTGTTATTTTTAGTTACTTAATTTCTGTTGCTTGTTTTCACTCATCTTCTTTCTCTTCCCTGTAGGTCTCTCAGTTAGCTTAGTGTTAGTGGCACCAGTTCAGGTCGTAATATTTCTTCATGTTGAGTGTTCGGTGTCGCACATAGATTGCACTTGACTATGCATTCTTGTCCTTTTTTCTGATCAACTGAAAATAACGGGAGTATGTCCATCTCACAAATGTAGAATCCGTCTTAGGGGCCGTTCACATATCGCGTCTATTGCGCGCTCAAGTTCGGTATTTCAAATGGAAGCGATGCGGTAGCGATAAACCCCAAACACACGTGATCGTTGTCGTGCGGTGAATCTGGCCAATCGTGAAACAGCCATGTGGTCATGGCTCGAATCGCTATCGCGGTACTTTGATGCCACACGTGACAGTCACGAGGCATTGGCGCAGCCTGAAGTCAGACAAAATTTCTAACCGGCATGCACTGCTTCAAGTCCGAATTTAATCGAGCTGCGCAGCGCTGCATTAAGTCGAACACACCTGATGTTAGAATAAACCCAAAACACACGTGATCGTTGTCATGTGGTGAATCTGGCCAATCGTGAAACAGCCATGTGGTCATCAGAGCTCCTGCATCAGCTCTGAAGAAACTGCGCTGACTGAGTCAGCAATAGTGTTGCTTTCGTCAACGAAAATTATGACTAAATATCGTCGTCAACGAACCTTTATCACGTGACGAAAACGAGACGAGACGCAGCGTAAATGCTGATCGTGACGATGACTATAATTAAATGTATAATGCAATATTGTTGACGAATAAAAACGAGACTAAATGTGGTTTACAAAATAAAAACTATGCTAAAATGTCTCTTTATTTTCGTTGACCAAAACGAGACGAAACAAAATGTTATAACGCTATTAGTCGCGTTATTATCATTATTTTGCAGTATTTTTTAAGTGGGCTGCATCACCCATGATGATGTTTTCATCTCGATGCGGCGTGGACAGGAAACAGACAAACTATCCCATACGGAAGTCACATAGATTGAAAAATATGAGTAATAAATACATTTCCATGTATTTAAATGTATTAAAACTAAATATAAGAAAATAGACCTTATACTTATATGTAAATATATTTTTAAATATATGTCAAAAACACATTTCAATATTTGATTTTGGCCCCTTTTTTAATATTTTTCACATATATTACATATACGTAAATATATTTTTATTATAAATACTTAAATATATTTATTTGCTTTATATGTAAATGAGCTCAAATATTACTGTATGTAAATTGATTTTTATTATAAATATTTACATATATTTATTTCCTTTATATTTACATATATATATTTCCTTTATATGTTAGTGTATGTAAACATATTAATTTGAAATATATGTTCATACATTAATTTCTGTATCTGTAAATATATTATACTTCTGTATATGTACAGTTAGGTCCATAAATATTTGGACACTGACAAAAGTTTTGTTTTTTTAGTTGTTTACTGAAACATATTCCAGTTATAGTTATATAAAGGACATGGACATAATGTG
>JAHKKF010530327.1:0-28141 GCA_019740295.1 Labeo calbasu
TTTTTTCAGGTTTCTTTGATGAATAGAAAGTTCAGAAGAACAGCATTTATCTGAAATAGAAATCTTTTGTAACACTATAAATGTCTTTATCATCACTTTTGATCAATTTAAAGCATCTTTGCTAAATAAAAGTATTCATTTCTATAATTTCTTTCTATAGTGTATGTTTCAAAAGCTATACATATAATGATTAGAAGAAATTAAACAGGAAATCTAAAGAACTAAATATTTTGCATGGAGAACAATTGTGTAAATCATGAGAGTATTTGTTTTTAATTTAACATCAGTTTGTTTTATACCAGTTTAAAAAATTATGTTTTTTCATTAAAAATGTGCTTAACTGAGCAAATAAAAAATAACTTAATCATAAAAGTACTTTATTTTTAAGCAAAATATAATGATTTTGGATTCAAATATAACCTGAACATTTCTCTCTGAGAATCACATCAAGAAAAAAACATGCAAAATCATGTTCAACAAAAACAAAAAGTTCTCTGTTAATTGTATTGTGCACTTTTTCATTGTTTGCTCGTATACCCGAGTGTAAAGTATCCTGCCTGTAATCACTTTAATGGCGCTTTTGGAGAGTCCCAAGTTGCAGAGCGATGTGATTATTAAACTCACACGAGGCACAAATGCCTCCTGAGACCATTTACCCATCACACCTGGGTTTTTTTGTTGTCCATGTGCATGCTTACAGCTACAGCGTTGCATGTGAGCAAACATCTTAAGAACAAGTCTCATGGGAATCACAGCCGTATGAGTCGAAACACTGAAAAGATCTTAAGTTCTCCGACTTTTGACTAGTTTCACAGCAGCACCGTGAATCATGAACAACTCCACAATGTGCTGCACTTACGAAACGCCCATGCTGGACCAATACCTTCCCCCTGTAATGTTCACAGAGTTCGTATTGGGCCTTATGGGGAACGTTCTCGCCCTCTCCATGTTCTTCTGCCACAGGGACACCTGGAAGCCCAATTCTATTTATCTTGCCCATCTAGCTCTGGCGGACTCATTGGTCCTTTTCTGCCTTCCTTTCAGGGCCGACTACTACCGCAGGGGCAAGGACTGGGTCTACGGAGACGCCTTCTGCCGTATTTTGCTGTTTCTTTTGGCCGCCAACAGAGCCGGCGGTATATTCTTCCTAACTGCTGTGGCCGTGGACCGATATCTGAAGATCGTCCACCCTCTCAACCGCATCAACCGAATGGGTCTGCGCTACGCCCTATGGGTCTCTCTTGGCCTTTGGGTTCTCATCATATCCATGACTGTCTACCTCCTAACAGATGAACATTTCTACTATCTAAACAACCACACGCAGTGCGAGAGCTTCAACATCTGCTTTGGGAATAATTCACGGTTCAACTGGCACAACGTATTCTACGTCATGCAGTTCTTTGTGCCCACGGCCATTGTTATCTATTGCACAACCTGCATAACGTGGCAGCTGAAGAGTAAGACAGTGGACACACAGGGCAAAATCAAAAGAGCCGTGCAGTTTATCTTAGCAGTGGCTGCGGTTTTCATTATATGTTTCTTCCCAAGCAACATCTCGCGTATCGCCATGTACATCCTGAAACTCTGGTATAACGAGTGCCACTATTTCCGTGAGGCGAATGATGCGTTTAAAACCAGTGTCTGCTTTACCTACTTCAACAGCGTGCTCAATCCTATCGTCTATTACTTCTCCAGCCCTGCCTTCAGTGGATCCTTCAGGAGAATCTACATGAGACTTCTAGGAAAGAAAATTGAGGAATAATCGTAATTATGTGACAATATTCAGGTAGACAATGGCCCTGTCCCAAATCCTCTCCTAAGCCCCTGCAGTTCTTCAGAGAGTTCATAGTTTGGTAATATCAAAGGTGCTTGCTAAACTGACTGAACTGGATGCTTTACAGTCTCACAGGCTTAACAACAGCAATCACAAAAAGGTGTAATTTGGGACAGAGCCACTATGTGGTTTTGACATTATAAAGTATATATATATTAACTAAAATGTAAATGATGCCTGCTAACTTTAACAAACAACGGTATACATTATATATTTAGTGATTCTCTGTGCCTTTATTTAAACCACTGTTCAGTCACATTTTAGTCAAAAGTTTACATACACCTTGCAGAATCTGCAAAATGTTAATTATTTTAGCAAAATAAGAGGGTTCAAACATATGTAAACTATTGAACAGGGTAATTTTACTATTATTTTGTCTTGTGGACTATATGTAAACATCCTTTATGTGAAATATCTTATTCAGGTCAGTACCAAATGCTTTGTGTATGATCCCTCTTATATTTTTTTAATAAAATATTTAACATTTTGCAGATTCTGCAAGGTGTGTGTAAACTTTTGACCTCAACTGTACATTTTTGCTGCCTTTTTATAATACTAATTTGCTAATGGTTATTCAATGCTACATAAATCTGATTAGTATTTTGTGTTTTCTTTTCAGTGCAGTAAATACATATATATTCTTCCTGAGATTGATTAAATAAAGACATTTTCTGCTGCATGAACATAACAAATCAACATTTAATAAATGTCTTCAGTACCCTCTTGGTTTTTCTGAGTGCTTATTTTATTCAATGGACTTCTGTATTTTTTTTAACCCTTAGTATGAATGACATTGTTTTTGAAGATGTGTCTTTGTCATATATATATATTGTGTTTTACACATAGCTCTAATTAAGTGTGCTGTATGTATCTTTTTTTGTTTTCTGTCATTGTTTAGCTAAATTTATTTATTCATTACCAACGGCGTAATGCTGTTGGTTGGTTTGCGCAACAAACCTAAAATTTCACACACATTCTGCTGCTTGCATTTATGTTTCTGTTTCATTTTTTGCTTTTTTGTATTTTAGTAAAATCTGTCAATAAATATTCCTCTTATTAACTGTTAAACTTGTTTGAATGAAATTTGCTGTACATGCTCTTCAGACAGATATGTAACACATATGCCAAGTAATAGCTGAATGAATAAACATTTGCAGGCTTAAAATGACTGTTAATATTGTACAGTATTTAAATTTGAAAGCAGGGCTTTGCTAAAACTTCACATACTTTTCTGATCTCATGAAGAACATGAAGGATTTGCCTCCTACACACTCTTAAAGTATATGAATCCACAAAGTTTTATGCAGAGTTTGTAATGTAAATATATAGGTGTCTTACCACTAAAATCCAGAAGAGGGAGTGTCACAGACAGATTTTGCACTTTGAAATGATCAGAGCAGGTGGAACCAACAGGGTAATCATGGCATTATCAATTATGTAGTGTTAAATCTGCATTTAATTTTATACATCTTTCTGTTCATCTTCTCTGCTAGCACTTTTGCATATGCATTTTTGATACTGAAACTATTCTGACAACATTCAGCTTGTTTCAGTGGATACATTTACATTATTTGTGTTCTATATGGTCCTTATTATTAAATATATTCTATTTTTTAGGTATTTATTTTATATGGTCTAAAGAAAATATGTCTGTATTTACTCCAATATGATTAGTTTTTTTTTCTTTTTTTGTCTTACATGAGAAAAGTAGTCAGAGCATTATTTTCATTGGAGAACAGCTGTAGCACGAGCCTAACATCAGAGGTCACTGGTGCTGGAAACAAATGGAAGAGAGAACAGATGCCATCCCCTAACAAAAGGATGAAAAACATGAACAGATCACATATGATTATTAATTGCATAAGAGGTACAAATCCCCCTTGAGGCCATTTATCAACCACACCTGGGTTTGTTGTCCATGTGGACCTTTACAGCTACGCCCTTTGCATGTGAGCAAACCAGTGATGTTATGAGAATGCCACCTGGGGTGGCCATTTGGATATGTGGCATGGGCAACAAAAGTATATTCATTTTTGGAGTTTTTGCCCTTATTTTTGTAGCACAGTCAAGTTTAGACAGAATGGTGAAGGGGAAACATTACTGTCAAAATGAAAATTGAAATGCAATGCAATGCTTGAATATAAAGGCATCATTAAAACAGGACTATAACAAGCATTAAACAGTATTAAATAGTATTTTATTTATATAAATGAAAAATAAAATATTTATTTTTAAATAATTCATTAAGATGAATACTTTTTGCGCTTGTTTACTGGATTATTAAACAATCAACCTATAATCCCATACGCAAATGTAATATGTGACCTTGGACCACAAAACCAGTCATAAATGCAAATATTTCAAAATTGAGCTTTATACATCATCTGAAAGCTGAATAAATAAGCTTTTCATTGATGTATGGCTTGTTAGGTCAACATTTGGTCGAGATACAACTATTTGAAAATCTGGAATCTGAGAGTGCAAAAAAAATCTATATATTGAGAAAATCGCCTTTAAATTTGTCCAAATTAAATTTTTAGCAATGCATATTACTAATCAAAAATTAAGTTTAGATATATTTACAGTAGGAAATTTACAAAATATCTTCATGGAACATGATCTTTGCTTAATATCCTAATGATTTTTGGCATAAAAGAATATTGATATTTGATATTTTTATGGCAGGTAATTTACAAAATAAAAAACAAAAATTGATCATTTTGACTCATACAATGCATTTTTGGCTATTGCTACAAATATACCTGTGCTACTTAAGACTGGTTTTGTGACCCTGGACCACAAAATCAGTCTTAAGTAGCACAGGTATATTTGTAGCAATAGCCAACAATACATTGTATGGGTCTAAATGATCAATTTTTGTTTTTTATTTTGTAAATTTCCTACCATAAATATATCAAAACTAATTTTTGATTAGTAATATGCATTGCTAAAAACTTCATTTGGACAACTTTAAAGATGATTTTCTCAATGTTTCTTTTTTTTTTTTTTTTTTTTGGCACCCTCAAATTCCAGATTTTCAAATAGTTGTATCTCGGCCAAATATTGTCCTATCCTAACAACCATACATCAAAGGATATTTATTCAGCTTTCAGATGATGTATAAATCTCAAATATTAAAAAATTGACCCTAATGACTGGTTTTCTGCTCCAGGGTCACATATGTCATTTACATGTAAATCTATCCTAAAACTCATCTATACCTGTTGCTATTGTAAGTAAATATAACCATGTCTTTTTTTTTTTAATTACAACAACATACATAAACCTACAGATTTTTGTATATATACTGTTTTAATAAAGTTATATATATATAAATAACATATTGTTGACATTTGGTTGCTGCATATAATACCATATTAAAAAAACATTCTATAGATATTATTCAAATATGTACATATACAAATTTTACTATGGGTATTTTATATGTTACTCATATATTCATCTGTCCAAAGAATGTACGTATGTGAAAATTATGTATCACCTTACAGGTAACATATAACAGTATCCCTCTTATCACTTAATATAGAGCAATATATATAATATATTATATTTCCATATGGGATATCATTGTGAACAAAAACAAAAGCTGGTATTACTTTAATTCAGTTAATAGTGAACATAAGCTTAAACAAAACTTGTTATGATAGAGCTCCTGATAAAAGGTTAAAAAACTGAGTTTCATAATCTGTACTGACTGATTCAAATGACCAGAAATCAGTCATCAGCATCCCTTCTCTGTAAGATCAACAGTTTAACAGAGCACAAGACTCTCATTTCACTCATACATCAGTGAAAATACATGCACAGACAAGACGTAAATAATAAAAAATAAACAAAAATAAAAACTCCAATCACTATTTTAGTTAAGTAATTTTTCATCTGTAATGCATTTTTTGAGTAACTTACCCAAGTCAGGATCTAAACCGGACGACAACCTCAAAAAACATGAAAGCATAACTTCCAGCGCAGATAACCTAACAAAATAAAACATATTCATTAGAAATTATTAATGAAACATTCCTGCTGCAAGGTTTCTTCCCCTGTTTTCTATAGTAGAAAATAAGAGAAACTACAGAGAGCCAGTGATGAGTAAATGACATCCATGCAAATGCACAATTCAGCTACATGAGTCTCTTACACTTAAGGCCAAAACTACAATAAACACAATTAAAGTTAATTAAAACAAAAACAAAAATCACTAACAAAAAGTGTAAGTTACATTAGTAGTTTTTAAAACAAGTGCAAAGATTTGCACTGTTTGAAAGAAAAGCTTCTGTGCCAGCGTTAAACGGTAACTCCCGAGGTTGCCGTCTACGCCTCTTCTACGTTTAAGACTTAAATAGCCAATAGTAAATTAGAAAGAAATATAAAAGCCAATCTAAGCTAAAACTTTCATTTGACCGATTTTCAATTGGGTGGGCAGTGCCCACCCTTGCCCACACATAGCCACGCCTCTGGAGCAAACATCTTAAGACCAAGTCTTGGGGGAATCATTGGCATATTCAGTACTGAGGCGAAACAATAAAGATCTGAAGTTGTTTGCATCAGAATCATGGACAACTCCTCAAAGTGCTGCGCTTTCGAAGCTCCTATCTTGGATGAAGTCCTACCTCCTATACTATTCGTCGAATTCATTTTTGGCCTTATGGGGAACGTCCTCGCCCTCTCCATGTTCTTCTTCCACAGGGACACCTGGAAGCCCAATTCTATTTATCTTGCCCATTTGGCTGTGGCCGATTCGGTGGTCCTTTTTTGCCTTCCCTTTAGGGCCGACTACTACCGCAGGGGCAAGGACTGGGTCTACGGAGACGCCTTCTGCCGTATTTTGCTGTTTCTTTTGGCCGCCAACAGAGCAGCAGGTATATTCTTCCTCACTGCCGTCGCCGTGGACCGATACCTGAAGATCGTCCACCCTCTCAACCGCATTAACCGAATGGGTCTGACCTACGCCCTATGGGTCTCCGTTGGCTTGTGGGGTCTCATCATATCCATGACTGTCTACCTCCTAACAGACAAACATTTCTACTACCGAAACAACCGCACACAGTGCGAGAGCTTCAATATATGTTTAGGGCGCAATGCATTGTCTGACTGGCACAATGCATTCTACGTTATCCAGTTCTTTGTGCCCACCGGCATTGTTATCTATTGCACGGCTTGTATTACGTGGCAGCTGAAAAGTAAGACAGTGGACACACAAGGCAAAATCAAAAGAGCTGTGCAGTTTATTTTAGCCGTTGCTTTAGTTTTCATTATATGTTTCTTCCCGAGCAACGTCTCGCGTATCGCCGTCTGGGTGTTGAAGAGCTGGTATAGCGACTGCCAGTATTTCCGTGACGCAAATGTGGCTTTTTACACAACTGTCTGCTTTACCTACTTCAACAGTGTGCTCAATCCCATCGTCTATTATTTCTCCAGCCCAGCGGTCAGTGGATCCCTTAAGAAGGTGTACATGAAACTTCTAGGAAAGAAAATGGAGGATGAGGACGATGAAAAGAACAATCAAAGTTCTATCACAGTATCAGCTAATGTATCTTAAGTTAATTTTCACTTTTCATCACATACTTCAGAATTCATAATGTTTACTCAGCCTTTTCCGTATATTCATGTAAGCATCGATTTGTGACCTTCACATTTATAATATCTGGTGATATTCTGTGCTATTGGTGTTAGTTTAGTCTGTTTATACAAATTAATTACCTCCAAAGATGACTTTACTAATACTGTAATAAATGTCTTCAGCAGTTCTCCTGCTATGTCTGATTATTTAATTGTAAAAATGAATTTTTAATTGTGAAACTGTAGTACAGTTAACACTATATGCAAATAATCAATGTTTTAGATATGAAAGACAAAGTTGTTTTTATTAAATGTGACTATAACCACTGTCTGCTTGATCTTGTTTTCATTTATAGTGATATATAAAATTATGCAGTAACTGTTATTATATATATATATATATATATATATATATATATAATAGTTACTGCATAATTTATAAAGTAAATTAAGATTAAAAAAATATATAAATGCTTTTACTTTTTAAAGCATATTCAATTTACCTGTAGTTAAGGCCAGCTTTTGTATTTGTGCTTATTAAATCATGAATTTGCTAATTGTTATTTTATTATATTATTAGAATACTGCATTATAATATTAGTTATCTTTATAAGTAATAATACAAAATAAAATAATATATTAACTACATTTAATATTGTTAAATGATATTGTTGATATTAATAATCATTGTTTATTGTTTGAAGTCAAATCTAGAAATGTATATGAAATGTCTATTATATTAATATAGATTTTAATATTGAAATCAAAACATGTTGATATAAAATATTGAATTAAAATCACGCCAAGCGTATTGTTGTACTGACAAAAATAGATACCAAATGACAAACCCATACACTGACAAGACCTTTAAGACAAATACAGAAATGTACATAATATAAATATGGATTTAAATATTGAAATCATAACATGTCGATATAAAATACTGAATTAAAATCACATTTTCATTCAATGTTTTATAAACGTATTGTCTTATTGACAAAAGTAGCTACCAAAATGACAAACCCACACTTTAACAAGACTTTTAAGGCAAATATAGAAATGTATATAAAATGTCAATATTAATATGGATTTTAATATTGAAATCACAACATGCCAATAGAAAATACTGAATTAAAATCACACTTTCATTCAATGTTTTATAAGCGCATTTGACAAAAGTAGCTTATTAGTAGATTTTTAAGAAATGTATATAAAATGTAAATTAATATTAATATGGATTTTAATATTGAAATCACGTCAATATAAAATACTGAATTAAAATCACGCTTTCATTGTTCATTAAAACGTACTGTTTTATTGAGAAAAGTAACTTCCAAATGACAAACCCATACATTAACAAGATTTCGTTAATTACTGCACGCTAATTACGCTAAGTGAAAAACACGCCGAAAGAACAAAAGAGTTTGAATCGGGTCTTGGAGGACTCGCACGTTCGCTCACTGTGTATTTGGCGCAGGCGCGCTCCCGGCCCAGCGTTCACTGTATGCGGGTGTGTGCGCGCATTGTGTGTGTGAACTGCCGGCGAGCTTAAAAATATTATCGAGCGGCGGGAATGTCTGGCAGGTCAGTGCGCGCGGAGACCCGGAGCAGAGCCAAAGATGACATCAAACGTGTTATGGCCGCTATTGAGAAAGTACGAAAATGGTAAGATCGCGGGAAAAAGCCCTGTGTTTGCTCCACCGGAGAGAAAAAAATGCGCTTGTGGGGGAGGAGAGAGAAAGAACAAACGAGAAGGACAGAGAGTGAAATTATAAGGGTCATTTTTGAGCGCGATTTCCAAGTGAACTCGAGCGCACGCCAGGTGCTGTGCGCGCACCCGACACCATACACTAAAAAAATGAATGTTTTGGAGGGATTTCAAAGCTTTCTGATGGAGATGAAGTGGGTTGAACCCAGAAGCCATTTCGTTGCAGTCACATGAAGCCATTTCTCGCTGCAGTTTGGCGCACTGTGATGTGTAACATCTGTGTTTTGGGGGATGAAAGGCTAGATAAACTCACCTGTGCGCAAGAGAGTCACAGTCGCTGTAACACACACAGTGAGTTGAAATGCAGCTCAGAGTCTCTTTACATCAAATAAAGCTGAACACATGGAGCGCTGTGGGGGCTGGGACAGGGAAGTGAGCGACTGCATGCCTGATATTTCATTAACAACATTAAAGCGACATTTCAAAGATGTGGCTTTTAGGGAAGAGTGATCTCTTTGGACATTTTACTTATAAACTCATTTTTTACCGGTATTTGTTTTCATTGCAAAAAAATATTGTTTGGAGTGCAAGTATTTGATCTCGTGAAGCACAACATTTTGTCTAGCTTTTCTTGCTTGCATCTTTCTTTTTTTTTTTTTTTTAATATGCTTAATTTTATTAGATATTATATTATTTGTGTTTCATATGGCTATCATCTCATGCACTACCAGTCAAAAGTTTTAGAACAGTACGTTTTTTTTTTTTTTAAACAATTCTCTTCTGCCCACCAAACCTGCATTTATTTAATCCAAAGTACGGCAAAAACAGTAAAATGTTGAAATATTTTTACTATTTAATATATCTGTCTTCAATTTGAATATATTTTAAAGTATCATTAATTCCTGTGATTTCAAAGCTGAATTTTTAGCATTATTACTCCTGTCACATGATCCTTCAGAAATTATTCTAACATTCTGATTTGCTGCTCAAAAAACATTTATCCTTATTATTATGTTGAAAACAGCTGAGTAGATTTTTTTAGGTTTCTTTGATGAGTAGAAAGAACAGCATTTATCTGAAATAGAAATCTTTTTGTAAAATTATAAATGTCTTTATCATCACTTTTCATCAATTTAAAGCATCCTTGCTAAATAAAAGTATTTATTTCTATTATTTATTTTCTATTTATCAAAGAATCCTGAAAAAAAGTACTCTACTGTTTTAAATACTGATAATAATAATAAAAATATTTCTTGAACAGCAAACCAGCATATTAGAATGATTTTTGAAGGATCATGTGACACTAAAGACTGCAGTAATGATGCTGAAAATTTAGTTTTGATCACAGAAATAAATTACATTTTAAAATATATACAAGTAGAATCAAAATATTTCACAATATTACTGCTTTTGCTGCTTTTTGGATCAAGATGAGAATTCTTTAAAAAAAAAAAACATTAAAAATATTACTGTTCAAAAGCTTTTGACTGGTAGTGTATTTTATATGGTATGTTATTTTAAATTACTGTCATTGGAGAAAAATGTCAGGTTTGTTAAGTGCATTTCATTTTAAGTAAACACAAAATAAATAATGGCCTAATTGCTTTTTTAATACTCACTGTGCACAGTTCATCAATATTGCATTGAAAATATTTGGCTTTTTAAATTAAAATGTGAGTTCCTCTTAAATAATCCTAATAAGCTATTAGATAATGGTAACTAAATAGCTATTCAGGCATTTAAGTATTTCTTGTGCTACAGATCTTTGTTTTAACGATTCACAGGGAGAAAAAATGGGTGACAGTTGGAGACACTTCACTGCGCATCTTCAAATGGGTTCCAGTCACTGAACCAAAGTCAGACGATGTAAGTGTTGAGAAAAAGTGTGCGACAACTGTGCATTCTTTTCTTTTTATGAAGTTGTAGTTCATTGATGTTCTGATACTTCTCTCCCAAACAGAAGAACAAAAAGAAGAAGGGTAGAGAGGAGAAATATGGATCGGAGGTGACGACTCCAGAGAACAGTTCCTCTCCGGGAATGATGGACATGCACGGTAAGTCTCTTAACTATGCCAAGATTTTAAGGCTGTGCATAATGTAATCTGACAGTGTTGACTTTTAAATGACAAGCTGCGGTTTCCCTTATAGATGAGAACAGTAATCAGAGTTCAATAGCCGATTCGTCTCCGGTGAAGATGGAGAACAGCTGTAGCACGAGCCCGACACCAGAGGCCACTGCTGCTGCTCACGCTGATGGAAACAAGTGCAAGGCAGAACATACGCCATCCCCTGACAAAGGTATGAAAAGCAACTCTGATCACATGAACAAATTCCATGCTTGCACAAATAAAGGTCTGGAATGAATAGATCACCCAAAAAATGAAAAATATAGATGAGTTTGTTTCTTCATCAGAAGAGATTTGGAGAAATTCAGCATTGTATCACTTTTGCACTGATTGATCCTCTGCAGTGAATGGGTGCCGTCAGAATCCAAACAGCTGATCAAAACATTACAGTAATCCATAAGTAATCCACACCACTCCAGTCCATCAATTAACATCTTTTGAAATGAAAAGTAAGAAACCTGTGAAAGTTTCTTACAAACACGCAGCTTTTCACTTCACAAGATGTTAACTGACGTACTGGAGTGGTGTGGATTACTTGTGGATTATTTTGATGTTTTTATCAGCTCTTTGGACTCTCATTCTGACGGCACCCATTCACTGCAGAGGATCTATTGGTGAGCAAGTGATGCTAAATGTCTCCAGATCTGTTCTGATCTTTGATGTCCTAAGGGTAAGCACATTTTTAATCAAAAGATTGCATCCGAGATCTTCCAGCTGAAAGAAATGTGATGAATCACAATTGTGTTTTGTTTTTTGTACAGGGAATTGTAACTCTACTCTTTCAGAGACCTCAACAAGCAAAAAAGATCCTCAGTTATCAGGGGAGAAGGAGTCCCCGTCAGACACCTCGACAAACACTCAGGTAAAAACATCATTTTCCTTCAAATCACAAGAAAATATTCAAGTCTGGGAATGACCTGAAGGTGAGAAAACGTCTTGCGTCTTGTGTTTTTATTAGGAAAGTGAAGATGGTTCCCCACCCTCAAAGAAGAGTAAAGTGGAATCATCTTCTCAGGACTTAGATAACTAAAGCTGACTAGTTTGCTCCCACTTGTTTCAAACACGTCACTGTCACAAACCAATGAGGAAACGCAACCCACTCGACCAACCATTCCTGATCTTCAAGTACAGCTTCACCCGGTTCTTCAACTTCTCACCTGGAGCGAACGTTTGCAGACGTCACTGTGCCGGTGAATCGAGGCCGACGGCAAACACTGACCTGATCCTGTGAGAAACCTGCAGCCTCGCTCCATCCGACTCATGCACGATATACAGCGTTAGTTTAACAGTAATGAGAGTGAATGCACTGCATAGATTTGTCAAGATAAAAGATGGATTTGCTGCTGTGATCATCTTTGTTTTAAGTCTTTTATTATTTAATTCAATGACTCTACTAGTTGTTTTTCTAACTACTTTGCAGGTTGTTGTACGGTTTTAGTGCAGGTGTTTGGTTTGTTCATAGATTCTCTACTGGTTTGTGTGCCTTCTGGCTCCATGATGTGTGCGCTTTTTTTTTTTTTTTTTTTTTAAAGCTTTTTAAAGCATCACTGCTTTTTAAGGGGAGGAAATTGTTTTTGTTACATGTCAAAAATGACTCGATATATACCTCATTTCCAAACCAGCTGAGCTGGAACTTAATTCTTGATTGATGGATAATAAATCCAATTCACTGAACACAATCTGGCAGTTTTTAAATGATGTCATTTTCAACAATAAATCCACTCTGACTTCAATCTGATGTAGCAACGTACAAGGAACTTGCAATGAAATACTCTAGATAAATTGGGACCATGTTTTCTTGAAATTATTTTGTCTTGTACAGTTGATGAATTATGGTTTTATTTATTTCATCATTAGTGCTTGATTTTAGCATATTCAATTTGTTTTAATAAAAAATGTTAACAGAATTGATTGAGACTATCCTTTTTTTTTAGCTTCATGCCTTTTTTGATCTAAATATTTTAATGCTTTAAAATATGGTCAAGGCCCAGCTTACACAACTAAACGTTTGTTTTAAAAAAATGTTTGAATAATATTTCTTATATACGACAGTTTTTCATATATTTATTCGATGTTGCAGAAAGTTATGACGTAGTTAGCACGCCCCCTAACGACGCTTTACTGCATGACCACGTGCAACCTTCTTACATATTTGTCAAGAAATGTTTTTGATACGAACCAGGGTTCGTACAGATACTGTCAAATTAAATTTCAAACCTTTCAAGAACTTTTCAAGCACGATTTTTTTTATTTTTTAAGAACTTCAGTCAGAGATCTCGCTTATCAAGCATTGTCTGAATAGATGAATAAAAACTTACTAATAAAAAACGGCAAAAAATAAAGTGAAGCACATGCAAAGTATCACTACTGTACACTACTGTTACAAAGTATACTTATCACACTTTTACTATAGTAAGACCATGGATCATTTTTCTTAAGGGATTTGTATTTCTGTGTACTTTCTTTCTTTTTCTTTGTTTTGTTTTTATAACAGTACTGCCTTAATGGTTTAAAGTTTTATACTGTTTAAGAACCAAAAAAAATAAAAAAAGGATTCGCGAAATCGCTGATTGGCTCCGAAATCCTGATTTGAAACAAATGATACGCAATCAGCGCTTCGAAATTCCGATCATTTCACAAATTGAATGATTCAAATCAAATGATTTGAAGTCCCGATCTAAATCAAACTGATTCGCGATACGCGAAGTCCCGAATTGGATCAAACACTCGCTCCAAAGTCCCGAACTAGATCAAATGATTCGGGAACTCACACCGAAGGCACGACCTGAATCAAATGATTCGCGAGCCCGCTCCTAAATCCTGATCTGAATTAAATAATTCGCAATCTCAATCCGTGCTCCGAAGCTCCGATCATTTCGCGAATTAAATGATTCAAATGATTCGCAATACGCGATCTGAAGTCCCGATCTAAATCAATTGATTCGCGATACACGGAGTTCTGATCTAAATGATTCGCGATCCGCGCTCTGAGTCCGGATCTAAAATGAAGGTTGCCGAATCATTATTCAGATCGAGAATTCAGAGCGTGAATCGTGAACATTTTTATTCAGATCCGAATTTAGTTGTCCAAAGTCCAAGTCCAAATTAGTGATGGAAAGTTTGGATCATTTTACCGACTCGGTAAATCAAAATGAACGAATCTTTTTTCGAGTGATTTCGTTCATTTTAGCAAAATATAATTAAAATGTTACGTGTTACCTCCCTAACACATCTACTGCGTACACAAACGTTGATCACACTACAAACAAGACAAAACTATAATGCTATAAGAAACAGAAAATATTAATTCATTATATAGTCTATGATTAGCTCATCTCGCCTCTTATCTGACAAGTTTTCGGGTTTGAGTCGTTCGTTCATCACGTGACAACCCCATAAGAAGACTCGAAACAGGTGAACTAATGCCATTACAGAACCTAATAGGATGTTGGCGTGCGCGACTAAACGAATCACTCCCCGAGACGACTCGTTAGGCCCGAGATACATTAAAAATTCGTTCAAAATGAACTAATCAATCGTTCAAAATGAATGAATCGTTCAAGAACGACCCATTACTAGTACAGATCTGAATCAATTGATTGACGATAGGCGAAATTCCCATCTAAATAAAATTATTCACGATACGCAAAGTTCCAATCTAAAAAAAATGATTCGAGATGCGCGATTTTAAGTCCCTATCTGAAACAAATTATTTGCGATCCAACTGGACCTCTTCGAAAAAGTGAATAATTTTGCGAAGCAATGGTTTAACTGATTCGGAGTTTCGCAAAACTTCATTTCACACAATACGTGCTTTTTAAAAATCATTACAAGCGATGTCTAAATTCGAAAATGAATGGCTCTTTTCATTTGATCTGGCTGAATCGCTTGAAATGAACGATCGAAGTCACGAGTTTGAGTCAATCGCGCGGTTCCAGCGAAAATGACTCAATTGATTTAGTTCATCTGTTCCTCTTTTCATGCCTTCAGCCATGTTTTTAAGACATCAGTACCACTACTGGCTTAGCTAATAAAAAAAATAAGCGAAACATGTATGTTTTTTTTTTTAAATTGCGTGAAAAGATGTTTCATAGATACACTGACTTTAAATAATTCAACACGTTTTAAGTACTTCTTCAGAAATATTGCTGTTCAAGGGTTTTTTCAGGCCTTACATTTAAAGTCAAATTTAAGTACTTCAGGCACCACGAACTCTGACGAACATTTAAAGCGTTCACAAAAAACATGAGAATAAGAAAGAGGGAGGTCAAACATAAGACTTTTCACCACAACTAGTTCGTTGTTCTGAATTCAACTTACATCGAGGCTATATAAATGATTCTTGATTAACTTAACGTTACCTAATATTACCTTCAGTTAACCTACATCTAAATGTTATAACATTACTCTCACGCTTACTCATTACACACATACTCTCAACTTTTTAAGAGTTTGTTGTTCGTTAAATATCTTACCTCAGATTTGGCGTCCCGTCAAACTTCCTGTGCGCGCGCTTTTCAGTCACTTCAGCGGTTTTTGATTTGTCTCGCGATCTTTTTGCCATTCCCAATATAAACTTTTGAGAATTATAATTTATTTGACAAACTTTCGCCTTTCATAAATTCCCCTTTTTATATAAAAGAGACATCCCAGCAAACAATTTTTGGTCTAAAAAACGTATATTAGCCGTTGAAACACAGCCCGGACGTCTAGGCTAAAATAAGGTTGTCATTGGGCTGTCAGTGAAAATTTAATAGACGTCTAAACATAGCCCTAGAATCAGGGGCGTCGTTAGGGCTAATCATTCGGGGCTCGGGCCCCGAAAGTTTTTTCGTATGGCTCTATGATTTCCACGGAATTTGTCAAAGTTTGAATTAATTAATCAAAAGTTGGTCATTAAACTTAAATCAAGTCGCGATATGGACTAGTATCTGTAAATATTATGCCTCAAAAGACTATTTAAATATGATCCTGCATGTTCTGCGTGTCTTTTTATGAATGAACGGCGAGGATGCGCGGTTTCGTTGTCTACACGTAATACTGACGCGTGCAGTGATTTTAGCGGTTAAAATAGAGGGCATAAAAGTCAGTTCATAAGCATTTCACTGTTTCATTTGCGTAAAACAAGCGTCAAATATATGCACAGAAATGTAAAGGTATTCACAGCAAGTCGGCAACTCGTCAAAATAAAAGTTCGGTTTAACTTCATTAATTATTCAGTATGTGCCTAGTACTACTACTACTACTACTACTACTATTAATTAATAAAAATGTATACATTTTTTTTTTCACTCAATATTTCTTTCATGTTTTACATTTTCCAATCCCCTTTATTTGACAAAAATAAAATATTTTCATTAAAAGATCAATTAAATCAATATTTTATACATTTTTATGCATTCAAATAAACAAACATGCTAAAACATATTTGGTAACAAAAAAACATTTCATAGGGTCCCAAACATGTAAATTTTCTTAACTTTTGATAAATTGACGGTAAATTGTATAAGATTAATGGTTTTAATTAATTACAAATAAAATTAAATTTAACCATTAAAAAGAAGACCAGAAAAATGAAAACAGAATTTGAAAAAAATAAAATAAAAAGGAATTTGGGGAAAAAATAGGGCCCCATTTTTGTATGCAACTATATATTTGTTAGTTATAAATACATTTTCAAATTTATTATTTTATTTGTCTAACATATTTTTGTAATGTTATAATTTTGTTTAAATACTTTGATATGTTTGCTATTTGCAGTGATTACTATTTACTATTGATAATAGTGTGACAAGGTCTTTAACCGCCAGTTTAATGCCCCCGGACCCACCTAGAAGGATCCAGGTTCAACCACTTGTGTCTAACAAAATCTTATGTGAGCATAATGTGAGCTCCCACCCACTACCACTAGCCCCTGATGTTTTGGCACCAGCCCCGGATGTTTTAAAATCCTAGAAACGCCCCTGCCTAGAATAGACTATAAATATATATATATATATATATATATATATATATATATATAGAAATATATAGAACTATATAGAAATATAGAAATAAAANTTGGCACCAGCCCCGGATGTTTTAAAATCCTAGAAACGCCCCTGCCTAGAATAGACTATAAATATATATATATATATATATATATATATATATATATAGAAATATATAGAACTATATAGAAATATAGAAATAAAACCAAACACCTTGTAAACGCTGTTGACTTTGCTTACATGATGAAATATCATACATCTCACAAGTATTTTGCCAAAATACTAACTAAATGAAAGATTATTTGGTCTAGAAGTGGGTTACAAATAGCCGGACTATATCGGGTCTATAGTTAAACCAGACGTTGAAATGACGACTATTGCTTGCTGGGATTGTTTATAATGTCACTTTTGGTCGCAAACATACACCTCTTAGCAAACACCACTAACTAGCAGTAAGCAAAAAGCATCAAACTCACATCAAATATGCTATTTTGTTATTATTTTATGTGGGGTTCAGATTTGTCTTATCAGGCTGCATTTTTAAGGCACATGAATTATTGACCAGGCCCCTTCTGTTCTATTTAGGAGCTGTAGGACGTTGTGATGGGATCTGTTGACCATCCTTGTGTGAAATTGACAGACTATGAGGGCAGCGTTTTAAACTTTGGCTATAAGTGCAGTTATATAACTTGAGATATGAATTTAGATGAAAGATCAAGACTGAAAACTGGTTTTATGATGTAATAATTGTATGAAATGGATCGCACCAGTGACTTAGATACTGAATACAAAATATAGTAACAGATTTGACGTGAAACGTGTTCACCAATTACCATACGTACCACTGCACTTACATTAAAGTAATGACCAAAATTTAAGACTTGAGGGTACATAACCTAAATAACCAAATAACCACACAGTGAACGCCTTAGCAACCACATAAAAACTGTGGCTAGAACTGTCATATGAAATGTTTATGAAATTATTAAAAGCTTTTAACAAAATCATAGAGTGAATCAAGGTGTAGTCAGAAAGCGCGATCCAGACAACGGCACAAGAAAAATTGTTCAATGTTTGTATTGAGTTCAAGTGAATATACAGTACATGAAACAGTACAATAGTTAAAGACTGTCACAATATTTCAGTAGAAACAGACCATATATTTGCAGTTAATGCAAAATTTTCTTAAACAAAAGGGGAGTAATGATGAATATTACACATATTTAATATAAACTTGTGCACCATTTCATTGCAGGTTACAAATTCTAACACTTGCAGTTTATTAGGTTGCTAAATAAACTTTGTTGTTAATATTACATCAATAATGAGAGATACAATATGACCTTGTGCTTAAAAATTGTGCTTTAGTAAAGGTCTGTTCACACCAAGTTTGAGGTGACTAAAATACACAGAATTATAAAATGTTTGCAAACCATTTTTTTTTTTTTGCACCAAAACTATTCTGCACTGTATTTTGTTGCAGAATTTTCGCCATTCTATAAAAAAAGTCTGGATACCTGAAGTAACTGTTTGACATTTTAAATAAATCAATCCTGAATCCATGCTCTATTTTGTGCCAAAAATTTGGACTTAGTGTGAATAGGCCTGAAATCTACAGGACATACCATCAAAATACACATAAAAAGCCATTCATATGACAATATTATAACTATACGTCTGACATTTAACAGTAAAAATAATAACTTAGCTCCAATCAATGGCAGTTAAACTCATGTGCTGTATACATTTAAAGTGAGAAGTGCAATAAATTAATAGTGGTTAGCTTCAGCTTTGTTTGGTGCACTGGTTGTACTGTGATAACAGTCTGTTACAAGTTCTTTAAGCTGAAGTGTGTAATTTAGTTTCAATAAAATAACTTCATTAAAATCTTTTATCCTGGTTTAATACGCAGAGACAACTATAAGTAAACAATTTGTAGGGCGAATTACTGAAAAGTGCAACAACTGTGGCTCTGTTCGGAACAGCATACTACCATACCACAGTGTGTATACTGTGCATAGTATGTGTAATTTTTGTATGCATAGAATACCTGGGTGAAAATGTGCAATATACAGTCAGATCCAATTAATGCAATGAGCTCAACTTAAGTCGATTTTGTGTGTGAGGAAAAAATATCTTTGCTTAATTTTTATCGTTGCATAATACGTACCGTTTTACATACTATCGGAAAAATTGTGGGCAGTATTTAGTGTATAGTAACTAGTGTGCAGTATGCAGTGTACTAGTATACCAATCCGAACACAGGCTACAGCTTTGTGGCGCCTTCAACACACTGCCGTTTGTTTAAGCGGCCTGAAATATCAACTTCTGACTCAACCAATGGTGTGAGTTTGGGACGGAGCTCAATGGAAAAACCTGTTTGTCATTATTAAGTCATTATTTTTGCAATTTCATTTTGTCTCACTAGAAATTACACGCAGCAGCTTTAAATACACTTCAAAGTATCGCTAAACCGTACATTTTCTTGCTGGTAATTTGTCATTAGATTAACCCACACAGGACAGTGAAAATCTTATGAAACACACAAAACAGTATTGATAACACATAGAAATATCTCTCGCCTCATAACATTCAAATTCCATCAATGCAGCATACCTTAGCCTTCATTAGGGCGGATTTGTTTAGGGAATGTACAAGAGGTTCGAATGTATATATGCTGTGTACAAAAATATCGTATAATCTGGTTGAAAGCGATCTGTGCATAGCCTGCTCACAGGCCGAGGGGGTTGAGGGGAAGTTCAAAAGGTTTGGTCATCGTTGCAAGAGTCCGTCCAGTGACCGAACGCCTCGCAGATGTCGCAGTACGGCCGTTCGCCGCTGCGGCTGCCGTGGTACGTGGTGTGCGGAGGCGAGTCTGGGGACTGTGTTTGCGTGGGACAGTCCTCTGTGTCATGCAGGTCGAAGCAGTCGCAGATGTCGCAGAAAACCCGCGGTGGGGCTTTCTTCTTCTTTTTGGCCTCAACAAGACTTGAGAGAAAGAAGATAGAAAATGGAATTCTTCGTAAACCCTTTGTGAAGAATACCAGTACTGCAACGAAGATGCAAGTAGCACAATGCTTGTCTCACGAGTTTACATCCGGCAGTTCTGACTTTTTTTAGACTTTTAATAGTCATAATTGCGTGATATAAACTTGCAACTGTGAGTTAATAAAGTCAGAATTACGAGATATAAACTCCCAATTCTGGGAAATAAAGTCAAAACTGTGAGATATAAACTCATTTCTTTTTTCTCAGAATTGCATGATACAAACTTGCAATTCAGACTTTTTTCTCTGAATTCTGATTTAAACTCGCAATTGCAAGTCATAATTGTGAGATATAAACTTGCAATTCTGAGAAATAAAGTCATACAGTATTTGCTTAATATAAACTCGCAATTGCCAGTTCAAGATGGATTTGCGAAACAAAGTTGCAATTCTAAGACAAAGTCACAATTCTGAGAAATAGTCATAATTGTGATATAAACTCACAATTCTGACTTTTCTCAGAATAGCGTGATACAAGCTCGCAATTCTGACTTTTTTTCTCAGAATTCTGAGAAACTTGCAATTGTGAGTTATAAAGTCTGAATTACGAGATATAAACTCGTAATTCTGATCAATAAAGTCATAATTGCGAGACAAAGTTGCAATTCTAAGACAAACGTGCACTTCTGCGAAATTGTCAGAACTGCGAGATACAAACTCACCTTTTTTTCCTCAGAATTGCGTGATACAAACTCACAATTCAGACTTTTTTCTCAGAATTCTGATATAAACTCACAACTGCAAGTCATAATTGTGAGATATAAACTTGCAATTCTGAGAAATAGTCATAATTGCATGATATAAACTCGCAATTGCCAGTTAATCAATTTAGAATTGCGAAACAAAGTTGCAATTCTAAAACGGTCATAATTCTGAGGAATAGTCATAATTGTGATATAAACTGAAAATTCTGATTTTTTTTCTCAGAATTACGTGATACAAATTTGCAATTCTGACCTTTTTATCTCCAAATTCTGAGATATAAACTTGCAATTGCGAGTTATAAAGTCAGAATTGTGAGTTATAAACTCGCAACTCTGAGAAATAGAACTGCAAGATATACTCACAATTCTTTTTTTTCTCAGAATTACGTGATATATACTCGCAATTCAGACTTTTTCTCTGAATTCTGATATAAACTCGCCATTGCAAGTCATAATTGTGAGATATAAACTTGCAATTCTGAGAAATAAAGTTATAATTGCTTGATATAAACTTGCAATTGCCAGTTGTGAAAAAAAGTTGCAATTCTAAGAGTCACAATTCTGAGAAATAGGCCTAATTGCGATATAAACTCACAATTCTGACCTTTTTTTCTCAGAACTACATGATATAAACTCAAAATTGCCAGCTGTAAAGTCAGAATTGTGAGACAATGTTGAAATTCTAAGACAAAGTTGCAATTCTGAGAAATAAAGTCGCAATTCTGATAAATGTCAGAACTGAGAAATACTGACAATTCTGGCTTTTTTTCTCTGAACTGCGAGTTTATATATCGAAATTGATCTTTTTTCTCAGAATTGCACGTTTCTATCTCGTAATTATGACTTTATAACGCAATTCCGAGTTTATCTCACAATACTGAGAAAAAAAATCTGAATTGCGAGAAAAAAGTCAATTTCGAGATATAAGCTCGCATTTGCGAGAAAAACAACCTTGCAATTCTGAATACTTCTCGCAATTGTGAGTTTATATCACACAATCCTGACTTTATAACTCTTAACTGTGAGTTTTTATTTCACAATTCTGAGAAAAGAAATCAGAATTGTGGGATAAAAAGTCGCAATAACCTTTTTTATAATAATTTTGTATTCAGTGGCGGAAACTGGCTTTCATACAAAACTCAATTGGACTCACCCATCATTTTCATCATTTCCATTGAACTCGGTCAATGCCATTTTCTTCAGCTTCACCTTTAGTTCTTCATTCTTCCTCTGGAGGTCCACAATGACTGAGTTCAGGAAGTTAATCTGATTCATGCAGGAAAACATGGCAGGATTTAGAAATGTACACATATGATATCTTAAAACCATTAACAAATATAGAGTTTTACCTGTCCTTCAGCAAACTCTTTCTCTTCTCTCAGTTGGTCTATAGCAGCATCACCTACATGTGAGACAAAAAACAGTAATTCAGGTCAGTGAGAACAGTGGAAAATGTGTATGCAGGAACTGCATATAAGTTAAAGAAGATTTGTTCAAAATTCACTTACAGAATAAAAATTTCCTTATAATTTTCTCACCCCCATGGCATCCAAGATATTCTTGGATATATGTCTTTCTTTCTTCAGTCGAAAAGAAATGAAAGTTTTTGAAGAAAACATTCCAGGATTTTTCTCTATATAGCTGACATCAACAGTGGCCAATGGGTTGAAGGTCCAATTTGCAGATTCAATGCAGCTTCAAAGGGCTCTACACAATCCCAGCCGAGGAACAAAGGTCTTATCTAGCAAAACGATTGTTCATTTTCCAAGAAAAATACAAATGTATATACTTTTTAACCACAAATGCTCATCTTGCACTAGCTTGACCTCAAGCATTACGTAGTTTTTCACCCCATCCTACCTTTCTGAACCAAGCATGACCTTTCCAACATGATTGCATGATGTGTGAAGACACGTATGTGCATCGCGGATCTAGTGCAAGACGAGCATTTGTAGGTAAAAAGTAAATACTTTTTTTTTTTTTTAAATACTCGAATATATAGCTAGAAAAGACCCTTATTGCTCGGCTGGGATCGTGTAGAGCCCTTTGAAGCTGCATTGAAACTGCAATTTGGACCTTCAACCTATTGATCCCCATTGAAGTCCAGTATATGGAGAAAAATCTTGGAATATTTTCCTCAAAAACCTTAATTTCTTTTCTACTGAAGAAAGAAAGACATGAACATCTTGGATGACATTGGATTACCTTCCAATTCCAGTGTAACAAATAAATTCAAACCAAAAGCTAATGTAAGTTTTAACAAATCTGAAGGCATTTGAAATAAAATTGGATTCAAAATAGAACAAAATAACCATTTATTCTGAGATGTTAACTTGAAGGCATTCCCTGAATTAAACATGCAAAACCACTGATCAAATAATGGCAGGCTTGGTGAGCAGAAGAGAGTTTTCAAAACGTTACAAAATCTTACCAACCCCAAACTTTTAAATGAGAGTGTGAATTAAAGTAGCTGGCAATGTAGAGTATATTGCACAGAATGTAACATGCTGTCATTCCATTCCAAATATAAATACGCTGACGGACCTGAAGTGACTTCCTCTCCGTTCCCCGTCTGCCGGCCCTCCAGCTTTTGCTCCAGGCTGTTCACTCGGCTCTGCAGCTGGGCTTTGTCCCTCTCTAGAGACGTCACAGCCGACTGGAGCGTCTTGGCCATGGCATTTTCCACACGAAGAACTGCAATCTGGAATGACAAATGATGTTTTTTCCCACATTACCTGACAATATTAAGTGTCAACTAAACAAAGTTTTATATAACTAAAAAAACAACAATGACTGCTTTAGACAATAGAGTTTTAATATAAAAACAAATCTACTAAACGCAGTCTTTTTTTATCTAAGACAAATTCAGTCACAATCCACAGTGAATTAAACATACTTTGAAGAACGATCCAAAGGTTTAGCTAACCCTATGAAACCCAATAGTCAAAGTTCTTACCTCATTTCGTAGTGTCTCCAGCTCTTTGTCTTTATCAGACATCATTGCATTGGAGTTTTCCCTGTGAGAACAGATGAGAGTTCACTATAACTGAAGGCAGCCTATTGTAGGATTTACAGTCATGTTACAAAAGCCATATTCACTCTGAGAACATGCATAACACCATTTCCCAATGGAGCTCTGCAGATTAAAAGCTTACAGAAAAACATAAAAAAAAAGAACAGACATCTAGTGGGACTGCACAGTATTTTTAGAGTGGAAGAAAACAATAGATCTGAAGCCAAAGGCTTTTGCTAAGTACCATTATTTGAGCTGTTTGACTAAACAGCAGTCATGGAAACAGATCATCTCTCTAGATGTGGTAATCTTGGTGTATCATAAAACACAGATCTTGTAAAGAACGTGTACTGGCAAGCTTTTTTTGATAGCCCTCATTTCCCACGAGATTGAAATGACATTTAAAGCCTCCAGAGTGTATGTGAACTCAAATCCAGCTCTCATTTGAACAATTACTAAGGCAGAGCTCCATTAAGCACCATCAGAAACATCTGTGACATGCTGTTTATAACCACAGATAAGAAATTTGTTTTTTAAAAGCTTGTGAAGAAAATTAAAAGAGTACATTTGATGAACATTTGCTGAAAATATACTCGAAAATATAAGATGTAGATGAGTTTGTTTGTTCATCGGATCAGATTTGGAGAAATGTAGCACTTGCTCACCAATTGATCCACTGTAGTGAATGGGTGCCGTCAGAATGAGAGTCCAAACAGCAGATAAAAATATCGCAATAATCCACAAGTACTTCACACCACTCTATTCCATCAATTAAAGGAGAAGTTCACTTCCAGAACAAAATTTTACAGAAAATTTACTCACCCACTTGTCATTCAAGATGTTTGTGTCTTTCTTTCTTAAGTCGATAAGAAATTATGTTTTTTGAGGAAAACATGTCAGGAATTATCTCCATATAGTGGAGTTCAATGGTGCCCCCAAGTTTGAACTTCCAAAATGTAGTTTAAATGTAGCTTCAAATGACTCTAAATGATCCCAGCCGAGGAAGAAGGGTCTTATCTAGCGAAACGATCGGCCATTTTCGAAAACAAATTCAAAATTTATATACTTAAACGTTAAAAACGTCTTAATGATGGATCTGTTTCATACAAATACTGCTTTTCACTTCTCAAGATGTTAATTGATGGACTGGAGTGGTGTGGATTACTTGTGGATTATTGTGATGTTTTTATCAGCTGTTTGGACTCTCATTCTGACGGCACCCATTCACTTCAGTGGATCCATTGGTGAGCATGTGATGTAATACTACATTTCTCCAAATCTGTTTTGATGAAGAAATAAACTCATCTACATCTTAAACGTCCTGAGGGTATGTAAGCTTTTAAAGCTTTTTGCTTTAAACCCAGTTTCCACTTTAAGACTTTCGTCTTGAATTGATTGAATGAACTTAATACTGAGTCAAAGACATGCGCTTACCTCTCTGTAATCTCCAGCTGGCTAGTCAGAGCTTCCTTGCCAAGCTGCCAAAAAAAAACATGATACATGATAACTCAATCCCTCAGACTGACGGAGAATGTCACAGGGCAACACTTTTTAGAAGAGCTGACAGGAAACGTCTAAGTAGAGATGCAGACAGATAAACACCTTCTGCTGCGCGTGAACGTCCAACTCCTGAGCCAACGTCCCTTTGTCGTCCTGGAGCGACACCTGCCTCTGAGACTTCTGATTGGCTGACAGTTTTAGCTCCTCACTACACAGGCAAGAAGAGATAAAGAGGGAGTTAATGCCCATACTATCAGGTAGGACTAGAGTTTCTTGAGCAGCAATTCAGCATATTAGAAATGATGGAGTCACTGGAGTAATGATTCTGAAAATTCAGCTTTGTATCAAAGAAATAAATTGCATGTTAAAATATATTCAAACGGAAAAGAGTTATTTAAAATTATAATAATATTTCACATTATTACAGTTTCTGCAGTATTTCTGATCAAATAAAATACAGCCTTGGAACTTTAAAAGAGTCTTCTTTTAAAAACATGGAAAAAATATTATTAAATCTAAAATTTATGACAAATTAACTGGAAGTGATATTACATGCAATATTTGACTACAAAGTATAATATCCAGTATCTACTTAATATGTCATATTTAATTTTAACGTTTTTTGGACAATAAATGCAAATAAATAAACATAATTCATGTGATTAAAAAATATTCTGCAGCATGTAGTATATATCATGTGCAGTGCACTAAAATTCATTATGTACAATTCAGTCGTTTACTCATAAAAGTTATTATAAAGCACTATATAATATTACATTTTTTGGTCAAAAACTAATTTACTTTCTTCTTAAGGGAATTCATCATATTTAATTTATCATCATATGCAAGACATTTAAAAAAAAAAACAAGCGCTTGACAAATAAGAGCGTTTGGTTACAAAAATTGGTAGTAAAAACGTGAGCTCCAAAAAAAAACACTTCAGAAAGGTCACCGTCATCCTCCTCATGTGTAGCGAATGAGCCAATCTATTTTTACCCAGAGTGCATTATGATGCAGGAATAAATCAAATCATGCACGCTCAAAACTCAAGCAGAAAATCAAGGTGAAGTCTCTGAACTGCGGGAACAAATGTACGACAGGCTAAAAGTGTTGTGTTTAATAAATCATAGCATATTTTTTCCATTACGAATATCCAAAAGATATAATATGATAAGCATGATACATATTCACGAGCGTCAGAAGATCAACAGAGTGTTATGAAAGAAACTCACTGCCGGATCTCACGTGGAGTCGAGACCATTAGACGGCCGGAAAACAGCAGCTGTATTTGGAAAGATGTGGTTACGTAAAACTCCCTGGAGGAGAGACGCTCACTTCTGAAATGTTCGGCTACGAATATCTTGAGTGTGAGAGTTCAAAAGAGGCTCGCATCACTGGAGCCGTCACTCGCTGGACGTGCCAATCGACAGCGGCTTGAAGGAGTGTGTCGGATCAGCTTGAGTTATGAAGGTTTTGAGCTGCGGTTTGTGGCACTTTAATTTAAAGTCAGCATGAATTCAGAATGGTCTCCACTAGATTTTTTAAATCGCCAGAAATTTTATTTGTGGTTGTAAAAGAATTTTGAGCAAAAGGTTTTAGCTTAAATGCTTAAAATTCAGTTTGCAATCAGCAAATTCCAAAATAAATGGTTTAAGCTGTTTAAATATGAAAAATTAAACAGTTTAATTAGATTTTTTGGAATTAATTTTTTTTATTTCTATTATTTTTAAATCTTACTTTTCAGTTCCTGATGTATAAAATCAGGTTCAGCCCTACTTTTTTCTTATTGATTATCCTGAATGTGAAACGTTGCAAGCCAGATTAAAACTCTTATTGCACGTAAGCAGAATGCTCAATGTGTCAGAACATTCACTGTTGTTATTCAGAAATTCTGAGCTAAATGTTTCTGCTTAAAATTAATTTTGGAAACAAATTAAAAAATTAAAAAATAATTAATTAAATCACTAAATAAATATGAAGAGTGAAAGCTATTAAATATTTTAATTGCAATTTTTGGAATTTATCATTATTATTTTTAAAGCTTTTTTTTTTTTTTTTTTCTCAGCAGGTGTCACCAAACTTTCATATAGAGACACTTTTCACCATCCAGTCAATTCCTGATGTATAAATCAGGTTCAACCCTACATTTTTTTTATTATTGATTATCCTAAATATGAAAGCCAAATTCAAACTATTATTGCTTGTGAGTCAGTCTGTCAGAACATGCACTGTTGTTATTCAGAAATTTTGAGATAAATGTTTCTGCTAAAAACAAAATTACATTGCTAAATAAATATGAAAACTGAAAATTATGAAATATTTTAATAGCAATTTTTGGAATTTATTTATTATTTTTTAAAGCATTTTCTCAGCAGGTGTCACCAAACCCTCTTATTTTTCAAAGAAATTCTTATAAAGACACTTTTTACCATCTAGTGAATTCCTGAAGCATAAAATCAGGTTCTGCCCTATATTTTTTCTTATTGATTATCCTGAATGTGAAATGCTGCAAGCCAGATTCAAGCTCTCATTGCACGTGAGCACAACTGCTCAATGTGTCAAATCATGCATTGTTGCTATTCAGAAACTGTGAGATAAATGTTTCTGCTTAAATGCTTAAAATTAATTTAGCAAAAAAA
>JAHKKF010530329.1:0-14684 GCA_019740295.1 Labeo calbasu
TCTCCATATAATGGACTGGTATGGTGCCCCGATTTTGAACTTCCAAAATGCAGTTTAAATGCGGCTTCAAACGATCCCAAATGCGGTTGTAAACGATCTCAGCCAAGGAAGAACGGTCTTATCTAGCAAAACGATTGGTTATTTTTATTTTTTTTTTAAAAAATACAATTTATATACTTTTTAATGCCAAATGCTCGTCTTGTCTCACTCTGCTTGGACTGTTTTTGTTCCGGTTCATGACAGTTAGGGTATGTTGAAAAACTCCCATCTCATGTTCTCCCTCTACTTCGAAATTGTCCTATATCACTGTTTTACCTTTTTTGTTAAGGGTGTTTGATGATCTTTGCATGTTCACGTTGCAAAGACTGGGTCTTTAAAATGATTTTTGATAGAGGTGCTCCGATCAGATTTTTTTAGGCTGATCACAGGAAGCAGTATCTGCCGATCCGATCACCCATACTGATCTTTTTAAAGCCTCCTATTAATCATGTAGAATTATTTATAGAGATCCTCCAATCAGGATTTTTAGACATTTATTCAGGGCCTGATGGTTTTTTTTTTTTTTTTTTTTAATCTATATATATTTATCTCACATAAATGTTTGAACATGCAGTGCATTTTTTTTATTGTGCAACTATTGCACAATAGCTTACACACAGCACAAGTCTGATTTCCACAAACACATTAATCCATTATTTTGATTTTGAATCCAAACATTGTTATTGAAAATACTTTTTCACCATATTTACCGCAAACAATGCGCTGTCACTTTAATTCTGCGCGCGCAGCACAGACTCAGTGCGGAAACTATCTCTACATTGCTGCAGACGCACTGCTCTTGGAACGCACTATTAGGGGCCTTTCACATATCGCGCCTAAAAACGCGTGGAAAACGCTAGGCGCGCCGATTTTTCATCCTTTCCAAAGCGCTCTGTAGCTTGCGCTCCCGTGGCGTCTGCCGTTGCTAAGCAACCATAATCAGCACTCTCAATGAGGACGCGGAAGTTTCATCAAAGGACAAACAAATTTCCAGCACTAAAAATCACTTGCTGTAGCTCTGCTACTAAATTTATTTAAAAATGTACAGCTATGAGCAGCTGTTTCTCCATCTTGGCTGAGCTTTTAATGTTGTTACGGGAAACGATGAAGCTAATTGGTTGAATCTTGTCACATGACCCGCGGTGCGCTTGCGTCATTCTGAAAAGTTGAGATGTTTTTAACTCGATGCGGCGCTGACGCGCCTGAAAAAACTGAGCGCGTCGCACCGCGTGCGCGTCGCTTCCGTTATGAGCGCGGCTGCCACGCGTCTACATTTGAAATAACGAACTTGAGTGCGCAAAAGACGCGATATGTGAACGGCCCCTTAGACCGCAACCGTGTGCAGCTTGAACGCTTTAATCCGTTAGCATGAGCGCGGAAAAAATATGCTACGGCAAACGGAGGTATGTGATCGTGACGTTAAGCGTTTACTCTTCAAGTGTGCATGAGCACCGAATGGTTAAACACTGTAAAGAATTAAAAAGAAATGCAGTTTACAAACTTTAGCGACGATGCGACACTGATTCTATTGTTCAAGTAACATTCCTGTGTCAACTGTGCAGCTCCCTTATAGTCAGACGCGATGTGGTGATTGGAAGTCATTTGCGCACTTTTGAGAGTGAAAGAGAGAGAAAGCGCAGTCATTCACTCGTGCTGTTTGTGAAATTACGTTTCACATAAGGTTTTCAAATGACTTTAGGAATTATTAAATGAAGAAATATCAATTGTCCCTCACCTTAAGCATTATAATTGTTTTACTCGCGCCGAAAAGCGCTTGAGACGGTGCCGCTGCATGTCGTACCAAACCTCTCCCGGTAGGCGCGTCATCAGCTTTAAATCGGTTTATGAGATCGGCCTTAGGAACACCCCTAATTTTTGAAGTTGAGGGAGAAAATACGATTGGAGTTTTTCGACATACCCTAACTGTCTTGAGTCAGAATGCACAGAGTTTATAGAGAGAAAGGCAAGACGAGCATTTGAGATTAAAAAAGTATTTAAATTGTATTTTTTAAAATGGAAACAACCGATGGTTTCGCTAGATAAGACCCTTCTTCCTGGGCTGGGATCGTTTACACCCGCATTTGGGATCATTTGAAGCAGCATTTAAACTGCTCTTTGGAAGTTTAAAATCGGGGCACCATACCAGTTCATTATATGGAGAAAAATACAGAAATGTTTTCCTCAAATAACATAATTTCTTTACGACTGAAGACAGAAAGACATGAACATCTTGGATGACAAGGGGTAAATACATTATATGTGAATCTTTGTTTTGGAAGTGGACTTCTCCTTTAATAGCCATAACCATGATGATAGCCCTCATGGTGACCATCATGATGACTGTAGTCATCATCAGGGCAGCGCATGCCGAGAGACTGCTGGATGGCCATCTCCTGCCTGCGAAGCTGCATGGAGTCCACCAGCTCGTAAATGATTGACATGGACCACATAGGGGAGGGGTACCAGGATTTCACATTACCATCTTTCCCAACAAGCAGCATGGAGAAATACTCTTGGCTGATCTGGAAGTAGTTCCTAATGTCTTGCACCAGCGAAGCAGACAGGTCCTCACGGTCCACTGATGCACTTCCTGCAATGCAAACCAGTTTTCTCAGTGTTTTGACTAATAAAACATCACTACATCATAGTTTCAGCAATAAAGAAGTGCAGGAACCATAAAAATGAGTTTTGTTCAATGCAAAACAATCTCACCATTTATGGGATAAAGCTCAAGCACTCCACTCATGTCATCCAGGGTTTTTCCAACAAGCTTCAATAGAGATATATGACGCAGCCCTGTGAATTCATAACAATTTGTGAAAAACGCTGGTTAATTCATAACTGCTCAGAAGGACTACAGACAAACAACACAAAGATGACTCAGCCCTTTCCATCTTTTACTAATGCTATACATGGGATTCAAGTGAGAGATTTTACAGAGATGTTCTGTGAAACATGTATGTGATCTGCATTAAAGATGTCCGTTGTTGTTTTTTGTTCTAAAACAGGCCTTCTTTTATGAGGCCATCAATCAAGCTGTCATGCCCCAGAGAGGAAGTGGTCTCTGCTGGATCGCTATATTCAGGACCCAAACATCCACAGGTCCTCCTGGATTGTAAAGAATGCAGAGAAGGATTCTTAACAATGCTCCTACCTCCAAAATAGAAAAGAAAAGAGCTGTAAAAAGACTGCGTCATCCTATTTTTATTGGTGCCTTTCCTCAGAGGCATTTCTGATTGAGGGTTCTTGTGCAGATGAGAGCTGGTTCCAATTACAAGACAAGTACCAATAACATATGTGCATTTCTATAAGCAGGAAGATCTCTGGAGAATCTGACTTGACCAGTTCCCAAGATGTACAGCAAAAAGTTTTGTAATCTTAGGTCATCAGTTGGTGTTGTTAAAGGGATAGCTCACCCAAAAATGATAATTACCAAATGATTTATTCACCTTTAAGCTATCCTATGTGTATCCCAGATAGCACACGTACGTCTGCAAGATGTCTGTTAAAGATCACTTGATCTGGAAAGCATCCACTGTGTACAAACATCTGACAGACGTCTGAAAGATGTCAGTTTTACATGCATTCTAAGTCATAAACATCTTAAAGACATCTAATAGATGTCTATTTGACATCTGATAGGAAACGTTCTATAGACATATTGAAGATAAACAACTCTAAAAAATATGTCTTAAAGATGTAAATGCAAACGTCAAATAGACATCTTCATGATGTATGTGTGCTATCAAGGATATGACTTTCTTCTTTCAGACTAATACAGTCTGAGTTACATTAAAAATATTCTAATGGCAGTGAATGGGTGTCTGAATAATGATTCGCAATATGCAAAGTTACAATCTAAATCAAATGATTTGCGATACACAAGGTGTTTTGTTTTGCTCTCTCTACTGTGCTTCCATGTTCGTCACTTCTCAGAGCTTAAGCTATGCCTACGTCCTACGTCATCCGCCAGACGCTCTAGTGAGAATATGGTCTTGCGAGAACCAAGTTTTGTTTACAACGAATGACAAGAAAGGACAACCTTTCTCCACTGTGCTTCTGCATTTATCACTTCTCACCGGAGCTTACGCTATGCCTACGTCCTACGCTGGCAGGGGCAGACTTAGTGATTTGGGGGTGATAAGCAAACTCCAGGTATGGGGCCCCCAACACAACAACTATGTGCTCTTTTAGACCTAACCCTTATTTTGCTCACTTGCTCTCATAGTATATAATGTATTTATCCCTTCACAACCAGTAATTAGTCAACCAGATGCTATTCTAAAGCCAAATAAGGCTACCTTTTTTTCCGGTTCACAAAAAAAGCTTGCACTTGTCCATTTAATAAATTGTAAATTTAGTAATTCCAGTAATTGCATTCATGCATTTACAGTAACAAGTGCATTTACAGCCTACAGTACGTGCATTTTATAAAAGTGCACAGCAGTTCGGCAGTTCGCACCGGCGTGCCAAGAAAAAGCACACAAGAGAGTCATTTTGAAACATCATGACAAATAAATTTATGACTTGAAACACAATACTTTCTTTACTGAGGTGAATATTTCTGTTCTCAGACAGTAATATACAGCCTGGGGTCCGGGCAAAGAGCTCTCCCTCACATAATCACTAAAAGCTGTCACTCACTTCAGTGTCCCGATCATTTCAGATCAGGACCCGGAGAGCAGATCGCGAATCATTCAATTTGAAAATGATTCAAGAACCCGCTCTGAAGTCCCAATCTGAATCAAATGATTTGCAATACACGACTTAAGGTTCCGATCTAAATCAATTGATTCGTGGAAAAGCACATAAGAAAGTCATTGTGAAACATCATGACAAATGAAATTATGACTTGAAACTTTCTTTACTGAGGTGAATATCTCTGTTCTCAGACAGTAATATACAGCCTGGGGTCCGGGCAAAGAGCTCTCCCTCATAAAATCACTAAAAGCTCACGACGTTCCATTGATAAGGTTTCTACACTGCACAATGAATCTCTTATTTACATCGTATCTGCACTTTGTTATACTGAGAGAATTCCCGAGCTTGCAGAACTTAGCAAACTCTGCATTTTGAGTGGTGAGTGGATTCTAACTGAAACACTTGTGGTCATTGCGTTCAAGAAATTAACAGATATATGTGATTGGCTACATCGTTCACCGCTGCAAATTCGGCTTACCTCGCTTAATCGTTAAGTCCACCCCTGCATACACACGAGAGAGAGAAAGGTCAATTAGGCAAGCTCAGGGGCGTGTTTACGTTATGGGGGCCCTTAGCAAATCTCCGGGAGGGGGCCCCGTGATCACGTTTCAGAAGGCGGGGGTGGCCCCCCCTCGGGAGCAATTGTGTGCTTTGCGTGGTGGGTAAACACGCTACTGTCCGCTGAAAAACCACTCTCTCCTGCACGTGCGTACGACAGTGGGCGGAAGCTAGAGATTACAGTTTATAAAGTTTTAAATGTGGATATTTTCTTACACAAACACATTGATTCACTTCAGAAGGCCTTTATTAACCCCCCAGAGCTGTGTGGAGTACTCTTTATGATGGATGGACGCACTTTATTGGACTTCAAAATCTCAACACCTATTCACTGCAATTATAAAGCTTGGAAGAGCCAGGACATTTTTTAATATAACTCCAATTGTTTTCATTTGACAAAAAAGTCATGTACATCTAGGATGGCTTGAGGGTGAGTAAATCATGTGGTAATTTAAATTTTTTCTGTGAACTGTCCCTTTAAATGGGGTTGTTTGAAAGTCAGACATCCAGATAGTGTACAATGCACTTAAGAGTTGTTAAATCATGTAGTTTTGATTGGAATGTCCATACAAATTACAGCTGTTGACATGATTGCGTAGGGTGTTGACTAGACTGGACCCCAAATTTGTTTATAAATGCTTAACATGGAATTTCAGAGAACAAAAAAAGTGTCTGTTTTCCTAAGTTACATAAACAAATTGGAGTGGTGTTGATACAGAAAAGCTCTTAAAGATTTCTGTATATATTTCACAAAATCATAGTATTGATAGTTTGAGTGTGGTGTCATATAGTCGCAGCTTTTTTGCACTTTCTCAGTCTAGTAAATTTTCAGATTGGCCGGCTTTACGCAAATACTGATGTCATGAACAATTCAGTCCATCCTGGACCCAATGTGTTTCCACTGGCTGAAATAACTTGCAATGGATATCCTGTCTGGCTATTAGATTCTGCATATTGCTTCGTAGTGTATATTGTCTGAACTATATTATAACCATTGAGGTAAACATTTCTCTTTGTCTTAAACTTTTAGGTTTGTCTATCCACCTTTTTCTTCCCATAAGAATGGGTGTGGCCATTTGTAAATTTTATGGGTCTAGCTTCTGGTCTCATACGCATCCAAAACAGCTCCTTTTGTTGCTTGATATTGCAAATTGGTGTGTCTTACCATGTTACAGTGCACAGCATAAATGAGTACACCCCCTCTGAATAAATATAAACAATGTGTTTTCTTAATTATCACTAATATAATTCATGGAAAGATGGCAAAATGTATTAAACATACACTTAATAAAAACAACACACTATATGCCAATATTTTCTGTAAAATAAGTAAATTAGCCAATTTTGTTTAAATAAAGGATTGCAGTAATGAGTACACCCGAGATGTAATTCAGCAAATAGTATGTCCTCCAGAACTTTAAGCATACTGCTCTGACCCTTCTTGGCACTGAGTGTACAAGTTCATGACAAATTTTCACATCTGTCTTGTTTAACTCCTGGAGGATGACCTCCTTAATGGTCTTTAATGGGGCGTTTTGCTCAGCTTGTCTCTACAGAATCCCCCACAGCTACTCAAAAGCATTGAGATTGATGATGTCCACGGAAGGATTTTCACCTTGGGAGAATGAATGTCTCCATTGTCATGCTGAAAAATGCAGGAAATGAGGGGAGGGTAGCATCTGCAGTTTCAGTTTTTTTGTATTACATCACACAGTGGTGTGTGAATTAATGACAGCATTAATAAATCACAACGTCCTCACACCTTCAGCACTCATGCATCCCTATAGAAGAGCTTTACTACCACTGAACATCACTGTGGGTACCAGGGACTTCTCATTGTACTCCTCCTCTAGCAACACCAGAACATTTTGGATGCTTTTGGATCCAAAATGATTGACTTGGTCTCTTGAGACCATAGTATGGATTCCCAGAAGTCTATATTTTGTAAATATGGGCCTTGGAAGAGGTTAAATAAGTTTATTGTGCTTTGGCTACAGTAGGTAATTCTAGTGGTGACAACAACCATGCATGTCACTTCTGCAGGCTGTGTCGTACTCTGTGAGATAAAGTGTCACTCTTTCCATAGCTTTTGCCGGCTCTGACTCTTGCATGGTATTTCTCCGGCTCTTTTTGTAGCAAAAATTCACTCATCATTAAATGAAAACTTAAAGTGAAGACCTGATTATTTCAGGAGCCTTGTCACACGTCCATTGTTTTTGAATGTCGGTGCTACTTCTGCTATATTTTCACACTTAAAACAATAATTTGGTATTACTCTTGTACCACTGTCCTCTTTTATGCCAAGAAATAAGTCACCTGGTAGTTCTCTCCAAAGTGGTTTCATTGTTGACGGCATTAAGTCTGTGTATGATTCAGTAGGCTATAAAATACCTTAAACTGTCAGGAAATTACTTGTCTTTAAACATTTTGGCTCAATATACTTACCTGTTGATCAAAAATAGCCTTAAACCTACACTTTCATTTTCTTTTTTTTAGTTTTATTTAGTAACTTTCAAGAGGGTGTACTCATTTTTGCAACACAACATTTTATCACTTTGATAAGAAAATCTTATTTTGCTAAATAATTTTGACATTCTTCTTTGGTAATTGATTAAGCAGGCTTGTTGGAACATTATATCTCCAAAGAACCCTAATATGTCTTGCAAGTAAAGAGTAATTGCTCAATTTGTTAAGTTTTAGAGGGGGTGTACTCATTTATGCTGTGCACTGTATTTTAATGTATTATCTTAATTATGAGGACACTGTAATGCAGACAGTTTTACTGTTTACCGCACGTTGTTATTCTTCTCGTTCTTTCCCTGTAGTGGCTAATGAACCAGAAGTCTCACCCATAGGCTGACTTCAATGTTTAAGAAAAAGGTAAATAGTAATTGTCTATATGTTTACAAGTTTATTTCACAGAAGTGTAAGATGTTCCTAAATGATGTCACTAAGGTTTACCCAAAAGACCTCACCCAGATTGCAGGCTTGGCTATTAATGGCGTAGAGTTGTTGTTGATAGGCCCATTCTTCATCACTAGGGGTGGATATTACAAACAGTCTCCGCCTCCAACGGAATCTTAAGAGACATTGTAATGGAAAAGCATTGAGATGAACATATTCTTTACGTTAATGCATTATATATTTACAAGTAAAACAGTCATTTCAAACCTAGATAAGAAGTCCTCTAGAGATCTTGATTTATCTTCTTTCTTGCATGTAACCGCAAGTTTCCTCTGCTGTTCCATCTCTTTAATGCGGGTTGACAATGTGTCAATGTAGTCAAACACCGCTTTCATGACAATCGGCACTTCATATCGTTGCTGTGGAAACAAGGAATGCATAATTTCGTCTTACAAAATTAGGTCAGAAATGATTACATTTACATCTCATATACGCTGATAAAATTATCCAGGTTTTTTTTTTCCACACACCTCGACTTTCATGTCAACGTCAGTCAAAACCATGTTGAAATCATTATAAATCATCCCGTAATGCTTCCGAAATGCTGTGATGAGGTCCTGGTTGATGAGGTCACTGTTCGGCAGGCCCCGCAAGGGCTTATCTTGTTCTGTTAAATAATAATAATAGTAATAATAATTAGTGCTGTCAAATGATTCATCGCGATTAGTTTTTGTTTACACAATATACTGTATGTGTGTGCTTTGTATATTTATTATGTATATATAAATACACACACATACAAAATATATTTTTGTATTTACATAACAAATATACACAGTGAAAATACAGTAATTTGTGATTAATCGCGATTAATCGTTTGACAGAACTACTGAATCTAAATGAAGACATTTTGGTAAGACATGTTACAAACAAAGATGGTAAGCAGCACTGACCTGTCTGGTAGTGTTCAATCTTCATGGTACTGTTTGTGAGGGGCCCAAAGATGCTGATGATGGAAATTTTACGTAGTGCCATATCACACACTTGCTCCAGGTACTCATCCCTCTGTTCGCTGTACATATGATTCTGCTCATCTGGAGCAGTAATTACCTGCAGACAATGACAATGAGATTATTAAGACCAAACAGTTTAAAATAATTGTTTAAGTGCTTTTATGAACCCAGATGATCCTTATTTTTCTGGAATGTAATACACTTTTTTTAAAATAAGGAAATTACACAGCTTGAAATTTACTTGTATATCATCACTCCTGAAAATAAAGGTTCCAAAAGGGGGCTTATATATTTTTTGGTTCTCCAAAGAGCCTTTCAGCAAGTATTTAAAAGAACCATTCTCTTAGTGTGAAAATTTTAATCATCTAAAGAAAATTTGCACTATACTTTCTAAAAATAAAGGTTCCAGAGGGGTGTTTTTGCAGTGATGCCATAATAAAGAACCATTTTTGGTTCGCCAAAAAACCTTTCAGTGTACAGTTTCTAAAAGAACCATTTTGAAGAACATTTAAAAAATCTAAAGAAACTTTTCTGCATTTTAAAGGCTCCATGGAAGTTTAAGGAAGTTCCACCGATGCCAATAAAGAACTTTTATTTTTAAGAGTGTAGATGTTAAAGTTTCTTTGTGGAATCATAAATGCTGAACCTTTATTTTTAAAAGTAAAATATCTAATATATATATATATATATATAAATTATCAGGGCTCAGAATTTTTCCTACAGATAGAAAAATGAATAAATAAAATTTTAAATGTATATGTGTGTATTTATTTTTGCATTTGTCATTTAAAATGTATGTAAATTTCATTCAATATTTATTATTAAAAATTTGTTTTATATTTTAAAATATATTTTAAAAAATATGAAGTGTTCATACATAATATTTTCTTTCTATCAAATGTTAATTTTTAGAACAATTGAAGTAATAGCTAAAAATTCTACACTAAATATTTTATCTATAGATGACACATTTAGGCCCTGTTTAGTGTGTTTTCACTAAAACAGTGTTTTGAAATGAAAACGATCCTCGTTTACACTGACGTTTTCACTGCATTTCAGAAATGATCTCCGTCTACACCAGGGTTGCCAGGTTTTCAAAACAAAACCTACCCAATTGCTACTCAAAAATAGCCCAAAACTAGCCCAATCATGTTTCGAGGGGTATCCCCGTAAAAAAAATTGCGTTTGGCTTGGGTAAAACACACATTTTTTGGTGGTGTTCCCAAGGTAAAATTTGCATTCCAGGGGATAAATATCACGTTTTTGGGGTCACTTTTGGGATATGAAAAACAACCTGTAGCAACAGTGTTAAAGTAACCCAATTGGCAAAACTGGTGTACACTAGACAACCAAAAATGCATGTCACATGACCATTCAGGCTGCATACGTCATCAAGAATGTTTCAATTTAAGAGAAGTAACCGTAATAACATTGATTGTTATTCCTTGGGGTGTTAAAATACTGTAATTTCTTTATTTACTTTGCAATTTAATGGTTACTTTTCTTAAATGTACCTCTGAGATGAGACGTAAAAAATGAGCATGATGTTATTGTGTACACGGTTATCAAGGATACGCAGAGCGAATGTGGGCAGTCACGCCATCATTATTGCTCCAGCATTTTCGAAAGTCTCGGTTTTTGAGGGAGTAGTGTAAATGAAAAAGTTATTTGTTTTAAAAGAAAAAACACACTAGTGTAAACGTAATCTTAGGTAATCTTAGGGGCCGTTTACACAGCAATGGTGAATACGCATAATTTTGAAATTGGGTTTCAAAGTGCAAGTTTTTGAAAACACCACCATTATCGTTTCTGTGTAAACACCCAATACGGTAATCTTTGAAGAGCACAACAAACAGACAAACAAACAGCGCGCTAACTACTGGCCTGGCATACGTAAAACAGCATTTTTGGCAGTTTAACAATCCTTATTGTTAAACCCTGAACTAATTGCTACCTGATCTCATGACGAAAACGTACCTGTGGGAACTTTTTACATTTACGAAATACATACCAATAAGTACATGTCACTGCAGTTTCCAACAGAAATGAACACTAGAGGTGGTTAAACAGTGAGCACTTGTAATTATTTGGCACACAGTTATGATTACAGCTCCATATGTTTTGCTTTCCAGATGTAACAAGTTTGCTCAAGATGCGGAATCCTTGGGTACGAATTCCGTGAAAAACATGACTCGCGATGAAAGAGCTGAAAGATGAGAGATCGAAAACAAGCTAAAACTCCAAAATTCAAGTCCAAAATTCTCCTCCGAAATTTTTGCCAGTTAAAAAATAAATACGACCTTACATTGTGTCAATCACGTTTACACACTGCCTCTGAAACTTTCATCCGCTGTAAAAAAGAAATTGGCATTTTGGCATCTGTAGCAAGTTTTTTCATAGGAAAAGATGATGAATACGAAAAAAAAAAATTCGGACTCAATGTGCAATGACATTTGGAGTTATAGCGCCATTCAATGGACTTTTCAAATCAGAACTGCAGTGACACGTACAAAACAATGTCACATAAAATGTACCATACGTATGTACATTTGTCCCGAGGAAGAAAACAAACACCACTTAGCACCACTCAGTGGACATTTCACATCGAATATGTCACAAAACATATGTTTTCACATCGAATATGTCACAAAACATGGTGGTACGTATTTCGCATTTTGCGAAAAAGTTCCCACAGGTACATTTTCGTCATGAAATCAGGTTGGTTATATCTCTATGTAAGTTTTTTTCCCAAGTGTCTCACTGCAATACGTACTATGAGTCGTCGTCTTCTCTGAAAGTAATTCAAAAAAGTTTCTAGTGATTTCTTGGGGTTCGCCGCCTGATCCACAACAGCCCTTTCTTCAAAGACATCTGGCTTTTGTGTTTTTTTGTTTTGAACACTAACATTTGTCTCCTTAGTCACTTTTGAGTCTTTTTTCCCTGCAGGTATCTTCTTTAAAGACTTTTCAGGTCTATCCATCTTCCTCCTGTCAGCACTGTCAGGTTTAGTTTTCCCCTTTTGGGAAGTCATAACTTCTGTCTCTGGTTTATTAGCAGTGGGCCTCTGTGTGTCACGTTCTCTGTTGTGCTGACTAAGCTTCTCACTCCATCCATGTTTTACCACAGGCAGTTTGTCCTTGGGCTTCTGTATGGATGCTTGTGTTGGTGAAATTGCAGTTTGCATGTGGTTTTGGTATTTTTCTTTATGTTTTTTGTAGAAGTTTGAGGTAGCAGAGAGACGAGTAGTTGTTTCCCTCAGACGGTTTCGTGGTGAGGGCCGGTACACACTTTCAGAAGTGTTGGGAACAGATGTTTGCCAGGGTACAGTTGTGTGTGAATCCGTTTGCTCAACTGTGGTTGGTAAATTTGTGGTAATAGTAGTTGTTGTTGAAGGCAAAGTGGTGGTAGTTGGTGCTGTGGTTGTTATAGTAGTTGTAGTTGGAGGTTTTGTGGTTGTAGTTTTCAAGGTAGTCGTTGTTGTAAGTTTTCTGGTTGTAGTCATTGTAGTGGTACTGATGGTCGTTGATATTTGTGCCTGAGTTGTTTGGGTGGGCTGAGGGACTGGTTTTACCCTGTGTCGCCTTGTATTTTCTGCCATGTTCACCTGTGGCTGCAAACCAACTGCATTTGAGCCAACAGACTGCACCACCTGGCCCTCAACTCCAGCCGTCTTGCATTTTTGCACAAAGCCCTTTTGCCTGGCCTTCTCCAGTCTACGCATAGGTGCCTGGTCTATAGCTTCATAAATTGCCTCCAGCTGAACAGGGTATGGGTATCTTTCCTCTACCTGAAGGGTCTTTCTTAGAAGCACCATTTCAAACTTACCATCCTCCAACTTTAGGAAACCCATCAGTCTTGGCACAAGGCCTGGATCCAGCGGCTCTTCCACCAGAGATCCCTGATTGCTAACTCGTCTCACCTTGCCTCCCATCTTCCCCTTTTCGTGAAATATTATAATCTGCTGCATGTGTCTGTCCGCCATCTCACAGTACACGTCAGGCTTGAGCAAGTTCATCATTAACCTGTAATAACTATCAGAGTCATTGGGAGCTGAAATGACCAGGACACGGTTTTTACCTGCAAAACCAGCCAGGATGTTAATGGAGCTAGTGGCGCCCAGTGGAGTTGACTGAAAATTAGATTCTTGAGCAGGACTGCTGTCAGTTACACTGGGTTTCCTGCGGGGAACTGGTCTTTGCCCTTTCAGGACCCTTCTGGCTGGAGGTCGTGAGGATTCCACGTTCTGATCATTCTGAGGGTTCCCGAGTATATGTGTGTTCCTGGAGGTGGATAAAATTGCAGATCTTCTGTATAATTGTATATCATTTGTGTACTTTTTGACAAAAGTGTTTGGTTGTAATTGTGCATTCCCTTCATCTGCTCCTGTGTGATCCAGAACCATGGAAGACTTCAAGTCTGATGCATGAATCCATGTCAGAGTCAGCAAAATGACATGTACCTGAAGATTTTTCATTGCAGTTATACTGTTAATTTAACATAAATACAAAGCACTCCAGAATTATTACATTAGATAGGAGAGTAGGTTTTGAAATGGTTTGTTTTTAGCGTAATATGATCCAACAGCAGCGAGTGACAAACTAACGGTTAAAACGTGTTACATTACTAACAGTTAAAAAAAAGACAGAATAATACTTAGAAAAACAGTGTAAGGCGGGTAAAAAGAAAACCACTAACTCGTCCAACTTGTCTTCGTGGAAAAAAAAATATAATGTCATAATCCAAAGCGAATGAGTTTGTCAAATGCCTGAGGGAAATGCATTATTCCGTTTGCATTCCCTCATTATAATATTAAGTTACGTCCAGTACTTTCCAGGAAAGACAGGCAAAACTCCACAACACTAGTCAGTTTGCTGTATCCTTTAAACAACGGTGAGAAAAGACTCTCAGCTCACGATCATCGTCTCCAATGCTTCTCAATGCTCTCTGAGCTCCACGCACTGAAATCTAGAAGAAAGTTCTGAACAAGCGGGGCTCACAGCCAGACTGACCACGCCCACACGCTTTGATATGTTAATAGCCTGCCTTGCTGTGTTCTACACAACTTTGCATAACATCATATTGCACAACATTACTTTATAAAGGCTTGTTATGAAATTTGTATGTAAGTTTAAAATATTAAATACCAACGTTTATTGATCACAACGTAATATATATACACATAATACATATTTTTGCATTACATCAGCTTCTGATTTTAACGTAATAAAATTAATTATATTTAATTTAATTATATTGTCATTATTTTTAACCATCTTTTATGATCTAAAAAAACACTGAATATTTTATAATGGCGAGAGAGAGAGAGAGAGAGAGAGAGAGAGAGAGAGAGAGAGAGAGAGAGAGAGAGAGGGAGAGGGGACTGCCATCTGTTGGTATTGACCAGAGAGGATCAAAAACATCCAGGCTTTTAACAAATGAAAAAGTTTTTGATTTTTACTCCTAGACCTA
>JAHKKF010530329.1:14734-42522 GCA_019740295.1 Labeo calbasu
ATGGCGAGAGAGAGAGAGAGAGAGAGAGAGAGAGAGAGAGAGAGAGAGAGAGAGAGAGAGAGAGAGAGAGAGAGAGAGGGGACTGCCATCTGTTGGTATTGACCAGAGAGGATCAAAAACATCCAGGCTTTTAACAAATGAAAAAGTTTTTGATTTTTACTCCTAGACCTAATGTCTATTTAAATTTAATTGCAGTGAAAATAACTCTTCACACATAAACCTCCTCAAACACTTTCTGCCGCCTTGATTAGTTAAGCCTCTTACACTAATGCACTCGTTGCTGAGCGAGCATAGGATGGCACCCTCCTCAATAATATACAGAGATTTAATCAGCAGTTCCGCACGATGAGGACTGCTATTATGATCAAGCGGAAGCTAAAACATTACATAGAACTCAAAATAGTATAGAACGATTGGATAGTGTGAATCTTAACACAGTACGGAACGGAAAAACAGTATGTCCCGAGACATTGTGGGAACGTGGGATATCTCGCTAAGTGATGGGGTTTACCGAATTGAGTTTGAACATGGAACAACAACAGGAAAACGAGTCATTTACATTAACGGGAAGGTGAGAAGTAATTAGTATTTTCTCGATAAAAAATGATTTGTGTTATTTGTCATTATCTTATATTAGATTAGATAGTTTTCTTATGTTTACTTATATAATGTATTTATTAAATCGTGTGTGTGTGTGTGTGTGTGTGTGTGTGTGTGTGTGCTCAATATACAAAGTTTATATCCTATGTTTTTAAAAGTTTTTATTATTATTTTATGTAATCTTTTTATTTTATCTTTATTTAATATTAAGACAATAAAGTATCTTATATATCTTATGTTACAGATAGCACACGTACATCTGCAAGATGTTTGTTAAAGATCACTTGATCTGGAAAGCATCTGCTGTGTACAAACAGCTTACAGTTTTACATACATTCTAAATCATAAACATCTTAAAGAAATCTAATAGACATCAATTTAAAATCTGATTGGAATGTCCTATAGACGTATTGCAGATGAGCAACACCCTAAAAAACACATTTTGCAGATGTAAATACAGACGTCAAGTACATCTCCGAGATGTACGTGTGCTGTCAGGGATCTTATGTTATTATAGAGTGTTTTCACGACGCGTCATCAATCGGCCATATTGACGGCACGTTACGTAAACAATGCCACTGAACCGAAAGAAAACTTGCATATTTTGCTGATCAATTATTGCAGTGTTTTGAGCTGGTAGGACCAGGAAAATCATTTGGAGTACTATAGACTTCCAAAGGTTATAACAAATCAAGGAGAGGAGTGCAAAAAACTGTCTGAAGAACAAAAGGCGTTTGTGGTTGGCCAAACTGAACCAGGATTTCCAGGGCAGTAAATGTATCATGTCCGGTCAGGTTGGTGAAATATTAGGCTAATATCTTAATTAATACTGCTCATATGAATCTTGAACACCTGTTAACTTTAGTTTGTCAAAATATTGTGCCCTTTCCTGCTTACTAAGTCCTTTTCTATAAGATTTAATAGGTTCCACACATTTTTTCCATGGTTTAGACAGCATAAATTAGAAGAACAACGTATTCAGTAGTACATTAACTGTACAGTACAAGCTGTTGTTTACATCAGAGTATCACCAATATGGCTGTGCATCCGGGTAACTGACCAAATCGTGACGTAAGTGCAAACCCTCTATAATTAAGATAGTAATATAAAATAATGTCTAAAGCTATGTAGAGATGAATAAGATAATATAAAATAATAATATTAAGTCTTATCCACTTTTTAAGGAGGTGTTGAGGAGGGATTGGATGTTCAAACTGGTGGGCAAAGAAACTTTCCTTGTTGGGAACACAGATACAAAAGCAACCATAAGTATTGAGGCGATCACTGGGTTTTCCTATGAGTACACACTGGAAATCAACGGAAAAAGTCTCCAAACCTTTTTGGACAGCCGAGCAAAAATTTCCAAAACATGGGTGCTGAAACTGGGTGGTGTTGATTACAGAATAGTTCTAGGTAAGAGACACTGTGAAAACATTCCTCTTGGTTTATGATGTAAAAAGGAAAGTTCTTTTAATTTTTCTGAAAGCCCTTAAACTTCTGTCCAACCACACTGTAAGAAGAGAATGACTAGTTAAGGGGATTTCAAATTTGGGTCTGGGGGTTAGCAGAAAAATTAATTAAAGTAAATTTATTGGACAGTTTACTTTTTTAATGAAAATATGTGTGCCATTATATTTTAGGAAGGTTTGACCTCTCAAGAGGATCATCGTGTAGGCATCAAAATGTGTGAAAACGTCTGGGCCAGAACTGTCAAACTCAGTTCCTGGAGGGCCACAGCCCTGCACAGTTTAGATTCAACCCTAATTAAACACACCTGATCCAGCTAATCAAGTCATTTAGGCTTATTTTAAAACTACATGGTATGTGTGAAGCAGGGTTGGAACTAAACTGTGCAGGGCTGTGGAACTCCAGAAACTGAGTTTGACACCCCTGGTCTGGACTAAGTTAGACAGTGCACATTGCTTTACTAAAAGAACAGAAAAATATGGTTGTTTGATTTGTCTTGTTCTCATGCAGACATTAGATAGTTAAACTGCTCTAAAGTTATGATAATTAACACAATTATTACCAAACCCTTTTTTTTCTTGCACTAGAGAAAGACACAATGGATGTATGGTGCAATGGGCAGAAAATGGAGACTATGGTGAGTACTTTTAATTCTGCAGTTTAGACTAACCCAGGCCTTTTGAGTGTATGAAAGAGCCACTTTGGTTCATTGTTTATTTAAGTCTGAGTCAAGTTGGCTAATAGTGTAGTTGTGTCGCCAGTGTGGAAAAACATAACGCCATCTTCTTCATATCACATTATTCCCATGACTGGTGCTTGTTTAGTTATAGGCCTATGTTTATATTTTTTTGTGCAGGGGGAGTTTACAGAGAATGGAAGCGAGACACACTTTGCAGTGGAGAACCATGAATGCTGCATTAAAGCAACAAGTAGTGGAAGGAAACGAAACGGAATAGTTCATTCCCTGCTGGTGGATGGAATCAGGATAGAAGAGGCCATTGAGTAAAATGAGGACTAATAGATTTCAGCTGTGGAAGACATTTAGCAACAGTGTACTTTATCAGAATTAGATACAGATGGCAATGAACATTTTTTTTTTTTCAGTGAATCCTTTATGATGGCATTTGTTCAAAGACAAGAACATTTATTTGTTAGAAAGATGTTAAAGGATTTGTAGTATCTCTAGAAACATACAATTCTATTTAATTTGAATAAATTGTTCAATCGTTCAGTCGCCGATAGCCTTGTGGGCAGCACGCTGACATACAGCACCATTGCGCTATGGGTGTCCCGAGTTCAAATCCCGGCTCCAGGACCTTTCCTGATCCCACCCTCTTCTGGGCAGTCATGGCCTAATGGTTAGAGAGTCGGGCTTGTAACCTAACGGTCGCTGGTTTAATTCCTGCTCCAGCTGATTGTGAATGAACAGCGCTCTTTCCACCTTCAATACCATGACTGAAGCCATTGAATAAATGGCTGCCCACTGCTCCAGATGTGTGTTCACAGTGTGTGTGCGTGTGTGTATGTCTTCACTTCTCACTGCTGTGTGTGTACACTCGTGATGGGTTAAATGCAGAGGACCAATTTCGAGTATGGGTCACCATACTTGACAATACGTCGTCACTTTCACTTTCATCTGTAAAAATGAGAAAAAAATGTTTTCTGTTTTTAAGTCTAGGGTAAGATGGGGTAAAATGCCCCCCGCTAGATGACTCCCGAACAACAGATTTAGTCAGTCAAAACCATATTGAAGTTAATTGATCTAATTTTGTGTTACAGTAATGTACAATATTGTATTTTGCTGAATATCAAAGGTTTTTTATGTCTGTTTGTTAATAAGAGATCTGTGGATGCATACACTACTAGTTAAAAGTTTTTGTATGGTAAGATTTTTAGGAACTGTTTTTCTATTTGAATATATTTTAAAATGTAATTTATTCCTGTGATCAAACCTAAATTTTTAGCATCATTACACCAGTCTTCAGTGTCACATGATCCTTTAGAAATCATTTTAATATGCTAATTTGCTGTTGATTTGATTAAAAGTGATGATGAAGACATTTATCATGTTACAAAAGATTTCTATTTCAGATAAATTATGTTCTTCTGAACTTTCTATTCATCAAAGAAACCTGAAAAAAACCTACTCTGCTGATTCTTTAAATAATAAATGTTAAATAAATTTAAATTAATGTTTTTGAGCAGCAAATTAGAATATTAGAAAGATTTCTGAAGGATCATGTGACAGGAGTAATGATGATGCTAAAAATTCAGCTTTGAAATAAATTACATTTTAAAATATTTTCAAATAGAAAACAGTTATTTTGAATAGTAAAACTATTTTAAAATGTTACTGTTTTTGCTGTACGTTTAATCAAATAAATGCAAGCTTGGTGAAGCGAAGATACTTTTTTTAAAAACATTAAAAATCTTTCTGGTTAAAAACTTTTGACTGGTACACTAAATACTTCAGATTTGTGGAGTAAAAAATATTGTTTTTATTTTGAAAGGGTAAACGTAGACCCCTGATGTAAGATGTCCACCCTAGAAATGAGGCTCTGAGTGGCATGTTATTACTTATTGTAATTATTTTTTATTTAATAATTGCTATAATTAATGGGGTTAATATTTAATAAATCCACAAGTTATATGTACATTTTATACATCTTTACTAGGCTTTAAAAACTATACTATAATTTGAGTGAAATCATTTCAATTAGATTTCATGGAGTTGCTATTATGATATATCTTAAAATACACCAAATTAAATATGTATATATTCATATGCCTGTATATAAGTCATACTATTAATTTACCTTTCAGATATATCTTTTAATAGGTTTCTGCTTTTTCTGTCATTGGATATTAAATTATTATTAACTAAACTGTCAAAAATGTAAATAGAATAGTTTTAGTATTCAGTATAGTATAGTATGTAGTTAGTGAATTTAATATAAAATACTAAATCGACTGTTCTATACACACACACACACGCACTTATCTTAATAACTCATTGGCTGGTGTGAATATGTTAATATGTAAAAGCTAAATGTGTTACAATAAAATGAAATACGCATTGCACATGGTTGCATCTTTGCTGTGTCTTACCCTGTCAATTCACCAGTAAAACTTGCATATGTTTAACCTTTATTGGATAAATGGGTTAGCTCACGCCCATGTTATCATAAGACTCTGAGGTCATATCTGAGAGTGTGTCACAGACCTGAGACCAGCAAATATACTCCAAAGCTTTACAAGGCCCACTAATCAGTCACCATGTGTTCCAAGGGAGATAAGTGCGCCCTATAGCGCCCCCATCCAGTATGTGGCGACCTGTATGCGTTTTAATAACAACAGACTGCGCAGAAGTAGCGCAGCTACGACCTGGTCGACGGCTCCTAAGCGCCGACGTTTTTCCAGTAGGAAACGTCCAAAGGAAGGAGCAGGCGCAATGATGTTTGAGAGGATACAGACGGGACGGACCACAGTACGGGAGGAAAGGGAATGCACCCATCTTTGCGGATAAAACAAGAGAGCTATCCGAAAAGCTCCCCGGCGATAGAATCTCGTTGAGGTTGACGTACATCAATGGTTTTGTGGTTTTACATCGAGACCGCAGAAAGTAGTTCAGCGGTTGTAATGTCAGCATGAGCCGAAGTGAACAACAGCAGAGAGCGAGTTGACTGTGCTTGGAACACAGCAGACATACCGTGTCCAGCTCGTTTGTGCGAACTGTAGTTTCTCGCCGAGTTTGAATTTGAATTATTTATCTACGTCTTAACGTTACCCCCCTTTGCCGCTGAAACTGGGCAGTGTGTATGAAGCACACAGCCGGAGGCGACCATGTGGACTCTTCTCGCCTCGGACTGTAGACCTGAGATGGCCTTCTCTTGCCTGTTATAGTCCGTAATGACGATGCGTGGGGATTTGGGGGAGCTTCTGTGTTTTTACGCTGTATTTATGAGGATATGGGGCATATGACTGTATCCTGGGATTTCAGATCCGGACAGCTGCAGATCTCCCTCCAGCGTCTGGACTTCTGTTGTAATAAACATATACTCAAATATCACACGCACTGATATCAAAGCCGGTGTTAGACGTTAGTTTGTCTCGCATTAAGTGATTGAATGCTTAATCTTTGACGTTCTAACAAGTTTTTCTGCCATCTGTGATTGCATCCAGTATACCAAGTGTACATTTGGGAACATTTGTAGCTTTTGTTTTGAACAAAATCGTTGGAGCTGACCACAGACCTCATGTGGACATCTGATCTCCCTCCTGTGTTTACGTGTTTGCAGCATATCAGTATCACTAAATCATCTGCAAACACTCTTTAGATAACTGCCTATCGGGTTCCTTTGGAAGAGATCATATTGCAAACATGAATTATCAGCAGCACCTGGCGAACTCAGCCGCGATCAGAGCTGAGATTCAGAGGTTCGAGTCCGTCCATCCGAACATCTACTCTATCTACGAGCTGCTGGAGCGGGTGGAGGATCCACTGCTGCAGAATCAGATCCGAGAGCACGTCATTGCCATTGAAGGTAAGGGCAACATGGGCGTTGGAAATTAACCTGGTTGTCTTTTTATTTATTTAGCTTTTAATTTAGTTTAGTTTGTATGTCTGTGGTGAGTAATGCCAAGTTTGGCGGAAGCTCTGGTTGCCTTGGTGAATATGGGATGTGTCTCCACTCCCAGTATCATTTTACAAAAATACATAATTGCGATTATATTACATAATGAATAATTGCATTACAAATCAAGCCACTCCAAAAAATGATTACTAGTTCTTTCTCGTCTCATGAGCATGCCACTTTTCAATCTCAGAAAAAATTTGGACCTTTGGCTCCTAAAGATGAAAGGTAGTAAATGTATTTTTCAGTTGTTTTATTGGTTGTTGTAGGTAAATTCTGGTTCTATTTGTTCTTTAAACCATTTCCTTGTTCTCGAGACTGTCTAGGTTTCAGATGTAGTCATAGTGTAATTGTGAGAAGCTTGAGTCAAACTTTAAACTGATGTTTTAAAAAGCTTATCTGATTTTAGTCAGCCATATTTTGGCAGGTAGATGCCATATCTGATTATTCGCTATGTGAATCTGTTTAGGTATAAATGTAGAGTCAGTTCAATAGTCAAGTACAAAGCAATACAACCGTTTGATCGGCTTGTGGAATTGCAAATCACTGCCTTGTTTTCATTCATGAAAACTAAATGAAATCTACTATGAGTAAGGTCTGTACTGTAACATGGAGTTGATTGTTATGTTTGTGACAGGCACAGCTTTCATTCAGTCTTGTAGAGGACTGAATGTAACATGTGACCCTGGACCACAAAACCAGTCAAAAAGGTCAATATTTTAAAAAATATTTAAAATTGAAATTTATAGATCATATAAATAATCTTTCTATCAATGTATGGTTTGTTAGGACAGGGCAATATTTGGCTGAAATACAACAATTTGAAAATCTGGAATCTGCAGATGCAAAAAATAAAAATCTAAATATTGAGAAAATTGATTTTAAAGTTGTCCAAATGAAGTTCTTAGCAATGCATATTACTAATCACAAATAAAGTTTTGATATATTTACAGTTGGAAATTTACAAAATATCTTCATGGAACATGATCTTTACTTAATATCCTACTGATTTTTGGCATAAAAAATAACTTTGACCTATACAATGTACTGTTGGCTGTTGCTACAAATATACCCGTGTGACTTACGGCTGGTTTTGTGATCCAGGGTCACATATAAGTGTTAGCGTTTGGTTTGCATGCAATTTCTGTGAGGTTTAAATAGCTTTGTTTTGTTGTTTTAATATAATACTGTTATTAAGAGATAATCAGCATGCTTTTTACACGGAAATGGCATTCACAGTATCTGCCGTCGGTTTTACCAGCAGGTTACATAATAGCAAAATGAGAAGCTGGATTGTGTTTGAAATGAAATGCAGTGTTCTTCTAGATTGCAGTGATTGTTTTCCTAATGAGTGGGTGCTCGGCTCTGTGTGTGGTCAGTGACATGTCTCTGTCAGAGCTGAGTGGATGCATGAATCTTTGACCCCTTTCAATGAAAGTAAAATGTAGGCTGCGTTTGAAATGGTTCTTGACTTGCTGAGACACGCACATGACAGAGACAAACCTGTCACTACCACCAACACACCCCCTGTACAGACCCCAGCCTGTCTAATTCCTGAAAACCAAGACTGACTACTTAAAAGCCGCACTGGAATGAAGCATTTGCTTATCAGTTTATTGTATAATTTCTTAAAATTTAAAGTTCCTTTAAATTTAAAGTCATTAATATTTTATGTTGCAGTTTGTGGTTGGGAGTCAATGCTGGCATTCTAAAAGCAGAACCTCATAGTAGTTATGTTTTTTTTTTTTGTTGCCAAAACAAAATGACTTAGGCACGGCATTGTATTAATATTTCTGTTTGCGGATAACTAGCAAAGTGCTGTCGTTAGCCTTGTGGTGAATTTAATTTCACAATATACCAAAAACAGTTTGCAGCATTTAAAAATCAGCATTCAGGAGTTTGTGTATTTCGTTGAGTCGACTTTTTAATACCACTTTCATTAACTTCGCGCTGATCTCCCAGTTTAACAGATGGCAAATCTGAGCTGAAAACCGATACTTAACACACCCTATGATCAGAAGCGAGTCTGTCTTCAGATATTACACTGTTGTAGCATTTACATTGGTGTGCACAGTAGTCACTTTCCTTAATTTTGCACAAGACGCCCGCTGACACATCAGGGGCGGGTTAGTTTAAGCCTAAGCAGATCGCTCTCTATGCCGAGCATGTTTGTGATCTCGGAGACACGCATCTGGGCGATACTTTGGCCTCCCTGTTTCTTGCATAAAGGGCATGACATTTATAAGAATGAATAGTGTAGCTTGTGCATGGAAAAGATGTGCCTGCTGTCTGCTGGATAAAACAGATTTCTAAAATTTGAAATTCAGAAATCTTATGCACAGTCATTTACTGGCATATGTATTAACGTAAATGAGGGTTGGTTTGATTTCATATTGATTTTAGTTGTCGGAGCAATGAGGTAGCACAATGCTCTGGACATCTAAATTGCGCATAAAAGTAAAGAGATGGAAAATGGCTTATACATTTTTTGGGGAATTGTTGTGAAATTTAATACAGTGATTACAATTTTTTTTTTCTGCCTGATTCATTTGAGTGTGAATGCTGTCAGTTTCTTCTCTTTTCTAAGTTTATATAACTTGAGAAATTTTGACCTAAATTCATATTTTTTAGGCTTATAGAGTTTTTAGACCACTATTCCTCAGTCAGTCATATTTATTTTGTCATCAAATGCTTTATCTATTGAGTCAAGCCCTTTCACTTCTATAGCAATTTAGATGTTATACAAATTATTTATAATAACAAATTGATCAAAACAGAATCTGTGTCTCGGCACCTCTTTGGCTGAATGCTAGAATTCTGTCTGGATAAAGTACATTTTTTGGTTCTTTAATTTTATTTTTGTCTTTTTTGTCAATAAAAGTAGAAAAAAGCCCAAAAGTAGTTCTGCTGCTTTTTTGCATTTATTTGATCCAAAATACAGCAAAAGCAGTAATATTTTTACTATTTAAAATAACTGCTTTCTGTTTGAATATATATTAAAATATAATTTATTCCAGTGATCAAAACTAAATTTTCAGCATCATTACTTCAGTCTTCAGTATCACATGATTCTTCAGAAATCATTCTAATATGCTGATTTGTTGTTCAAGAAACATTATTATGATGATGATGATGATGATGATGATTATTATTAGCAATATTTAAAACAGTTGAGTACTTTTTTTCAGGATTCTTTGAATTGAAATCCAAAGACCAACATTTATCTGCAATAAAAAGCTTTTGTAACATTATACACTATATCATTCAAAAGCTTAAAGTCTTGGAGTATAATTTATTTTATTTTTGGGAATTAAATTATAAAAACGAATACTTTTATTTACCAAGGATGCTTTAAATTGATCAAAGGTGATGATAAAGACATTTGTAATGTTACAAAAGATTTCTATGCTTAGAAGACTAACTTTCTAGTCATTAAAAACTTGAAAAAAGTCTAGTCAGCTGTTTAATAATAAGAAGAAATATTTTTTGAGCAGCAAATCGGATATTAGAATGATTTCTCAGGATCATGTGACTGGAGTAATGATGTACAATTCAGTTTTGAAATCAGAGGAATAAATTGCATTTCATAATATATTCAAATAGAAAATTTTACTGTTTTTGCTGTACTTTGGATCAAATAAATGCAGGCTTGAAGAGTAGAAGAGACTTCTTTAAAAAAACGTTATAAATCTTACTGTTGACAAACCTTCAACTGGTAGTGTGTGTCTGTTAAAATTCTGTTCAAAGCCTCTCACTAAGAGTGTCAATTTTTGCAAGGCAGGAGAGGTTACTTCTTGAGATTGTTAGCTATGAAATGTCTGGCAGCTCTAATGGCTGGGGTCATTGTGCCAAGGTGACAGTTCTATGCAACACACCCCCTCCAAATGAGAGGTCACTGCATCATGCAGATGTCGGGAACACGGCCCCTCCCATCAAATCTGTCTGGAGGGCACCATTAGGGAGATGCAGACGCAGCAGCCCAGATAGTTTGTTAAACGCACATGGAGGACCTTGTGTCACCCCACGGTATGACGGCAACAGCGCTGTACCGGATATCAGAAGCGTCAGTCTTTAAAATTCCATCTCACATCCTTCTGCTGCGTCATACTCTGCTTTTATGGCCAGTCTGTCTGCTGCTTTAAAGATTTTGGCCATCTCTTTGGCGTTTCTCAGAGCTGTTGTCAGCATTCTGCTTAAATTGCACTGAGCATTTGGTGCAGGAGAATGCTAACCAGAGGAGTGGCTGCAAGGAGACCATATATCTGTTTATATTTAATTATGAGGCCCTGAAGCACGGCCATAGAGACTGAGGCCAGGAGAGAGGAACGGGGAAACATATGGGGGGGCCATATGCTGAAGAGCCTGCAAAGTCTAGACTGGGTTCAGGGATTAACAAGCTGCCAGTACAGTTGAATTAAATGGCTCAGTGGGGTTCTGAACACAAACAATAAAGTGGCAGATTAGGGGCAGTAACTGTCTCTTCTAGTTATGAGTAAGTAGATTGCAGGTTGCGTGACCTTCTTTGGTTCCCACATAGATTTTATCTAGAAGCAGTTTTCTGAGATGTTTGTTTGCTGTTTCCAAAACCAAGATGATATCTTTTGGGGTTTTGATTCTGTAACAGTGGCTGGGACAAAACATCAATAACATGATGGGTCATTACCAAAGGATTTTTTTTCTGTGGCGGTGAAAGAAGGTAGTAGTAGCTCTTTTAAAGGTCCTGATATACTCGCAGCAAAATTCTTTTTTGTTCTTCATTTAGGGGTAAAAAGAAGTTTGAAATACCTGAGCAGCTGTTACAGGATTACAGTGGTAATCATGAAAAAAGCGTTGTCTGTGTCAGAGTTGCTTTCAATTAGAATATCAGTTTCTGCTGTAAGTGTATTCATACTCATGTCTGACCTCCACGAACTGAGCAGAAGAAATGAAGCGAAGATGATAACTAAGAAGAAATGAAGCGAAGATGGAGCCACAGGACACTTTGGAGAATTCCAAATGAAATTTGTTTTGGCCTTTTTTGTTCACAGTGATTTCACACCAGTTTGTTGTTCAAGGGTAAGTTCTCCCAAAAAATTAAATTCTGTCATTAATTACTCACCCTCATGTCGTTCCAAACCTGTAAGACCTTGGTTCATCTTCGAAACACAAATTAGGATATTTTTGATAAAATCTGAGAGCTTTCTGACCCTGCATAGACCGCAATGAAACTACAACATTTAAGGCCCTGAAAGGTAGTAAGGACATTGATAAAATTGTTTAGAAATCGAGAAGAAATTGTTGCATAAAGTCATTATTTTTATTTTCTTTGCACACAAAAAGTATTCTTGTAGTTTTATAAAATTAAGGTTGAACCACTGATGTCACATGGGCTATTTTAATGATTCTGGGCCTTGAACGTGTCAGTTCTGTTGCAGGGTCAGAAAGCTCTTGAATTTTGTCAAAAATAGATTAATTTGTGTTCTGAAGATGAACAAAGGTCTTATGGGTTTAGAACGACATGAGGGTGAGTAATGACTTTTTTTTTGGGTGAACTAACCCTTTCAATTACATTTATATTGTATTGAGGGCTTAAAGTCAGTTTCATGACTTTCATTGGTTCCCACATAATTGTATCTAGGAGCTCTTGTCTCAAGGCATTTATTTAATCAGTAATTACTCACCCTCATGTTGTTCCAAACCTGTAAGACCTTTGTTCATCTTCAGAACACAAATTAAGATATTTTTGATAAAAGCGATGTCCTCACTACCTTTCTGGGCCTTCAACATGGTAGTTCCGTTGCTGTTTATGCAGGGTCAGAAAAAAATATCTTGATTTGTGTTCTGAAGAGGAACGAATGTCTTAGGGGTTTGGAACAACATGAGGGTGAGTAGTTGATGACAAAATTTTCATTTTTGGGTGAACTTTTAGTGTATTGGGGGCTTAAAGTAGAAGTCGATTGCTTTGACCTTCACTGGTTCCCACATAATTTCATCTAGGAGCTGTTGTTTCAAGGCGTTTGTTTGCTTTATATTGCTTTCAAAATCAATACTGTACATCTTTTGGGGTTCTGATTTTTTTTAACAATGAGTGGGACCAAACATCAGTAGCAGGACGGGTCAGTCCCTGATATACTCACAGCAAAGTTCTTGTTTGTTCTTCACTTAGGAGTAAGAAGTTTTAAATACCCACGCAGTGATATTCTCTGTTAGCGGACATTCTGAACAGCCAGCTTTAATGTATGAAAAAACGGTGGCAGTGTGACTTTCAATTAGAATTACAACTTTAGTTTCTACTGTAAATCAGATTTCCAGTGTATTCATACTCACGCCTGACCTCGACAAACTGAACAGAAGAAATGAAACAAAGATGTTTACCGCATCAGAGAAGATGGAGCCATGGAGCACTTTGGAGAATCCAAACAAAATTTGTTTTCCCCTTATTTTGTTCAAAATGATGCCACACCAGTTTGTTCAGTCCACCCAAAAATGAAAATTCTGTCATTAACTACGCACCCTCATGTTGTTTCAAACCTGTAAGACATTCGTTCATTTTCGGAACACAAATGAAGATATTTTTGATGAAAGCGATGTCCTTACTACCTTTTTGGGCCTTCAGCTTGGTAGTTCCGTTACGGTCTACGCAGGGTCAGAAAGTTTTTGGATTTCATCAAAAATATCTTGATTTGTGTTCTGAAGATGAACGAATGTCTTACAGGTTTGGAACAATATTAGGGTGAGTAATTAATGACAGAATTTTCATTTTTGGGTGAACTTATAGTGTATTGGGGGCTTAAAGTAGAAGTAGAAGTAGAAGTCAGTTGCTTGACCTTCACTGGTTCCCACATAATTTAATTGTTTATTTGCTTTGTGCATTTATTTGCTTTATATTGCTTTCAAAACCAAGACTGTACATCTTGTGGGGTTCTGATTCTTTAACAGTGAGTGGGACAAAACATCAGTAGCATGATGGGTCAGTCCCAAAGGCCTTTCTTTCTTTGGCAGTGGTAGAAGGCAGTAGAGGAAGTTGAGCTCTTCTAAGTCACTTTCAAAGGAAAAAGATGAAACACTGCCACAGGCAAAGCTGTAAAAAGTCTCCAGTCGAGATCGGCTCGCTCCATCCCTTTCCCTCTCACTCCCTCGGTTTATCATTCTCTTTCTCGGTGTGGGTGGTGAGCGAGCAAAAGTTCTCAGCTGAATAGCGATTTGTTCTTTCCAGTCTAAAGCGAAAACAACACCCTCATCCCTCTCTTACTGCTTTTATCTCTCCACATTGTCATCCTTTCAGCAGACCTGTGCAGCCGTGCCCTGTGAAAAATGTGTTGGGTGATTCAGAATTGTTGCCTCATTCCTGTTTGAGTTTTGCATTTGTTACCGCATTCTTCTCAAATAATAGACCAGATGCCAGATAATCTGAAAGATCAAGATGTGGGAACTTAAAAGACAGGCTAAATGACAAGGTCTTCCAGTGTTGTTACATGTAATGAGTAACTCCATTGTTATTTGCTGCATTATCCAGAAATGCATTACTCAGAAACAGTCTTTTCTGCAGTGAAGTTCTGAGGCAAGTCTCTGTCTATATCCATGTGAAACTGGAAGTGGAAAATATTCACCGCTCACTCTGTGGCAGTTTGAGCAGTAATGGGAACCTCTTTTTGCCCATCCTCCTTATATAGACTAACCTAGTTCTCAGAGGACATTTGACACTGTAAGAAGTGTCGGGTGTTACAGCTTTTCTGATTAAAAGAGTCAGTTGTGTTAGATTGTTTAAAAGTGACGTATCAGCTGGGGGAAGATCACCTGTTTGTCCAGTTTGGTGAGGAAATTCATTAGCAGGCCCTGGAAGTCACTTGGTTCCTGTTGGTTTTTAACGTATAATGTGGTTATACTGATCATCAAATTTTTGTTCCACTTTGCTGCAGACTAAAAAAGTATGTTAATTGTATGTCTATTATGGATTGCACTACTAAATGCACCTCATAACCATAATTGGGTCAGTGATTTGACATTTTTTTGTGTATGTGTGTGTGTATTTGGCTGTATTAATTTGGTCATAAAATACACTTCTTATTATGCTTCAAATAACTTGCCGTCGTTACTTGCATGGAGTACTGCAAGTAACGAGTTGTTACTGAATTCAAATTCTGTGTGATGCAAATGTTGCTGTATCATAAATGGCATTCTTAAAAAAAAGTAGTATTTTAGTGTAATCTTCCATTGTTATGTTTTACTATTATTTTAACAAAATACTTTACTATGCTACTAAGATGGATGTTTTTTTTTTTAAGGTTTCTTCTGCTCACCAAGCCTGCATTTATTTGATCCAAAGTACGGCAAAAACAGTCAAATTTTGAAATATTTTTCTATTTAAAATTACTGTTTTCTATTTGAGTATTATTTATTTCTGTAATTTCAAAGCTGAATTTTTAGCATCATTACTCCAGTTACTTTATCCTTCAGAATTATTCTAATATTCTGATTTGCTGCTCAAAAACATTTATTATTATTATTATTATTATTATTATTATTATCATTATTATTATTATTATCATTATTATTATGTTGAAAACAGCTGAGTAGAATTTTTTTCTGTTTTTTTTTTGATGAATAGAAAGTTCAGAAGAACAGTATTTCTTCTCAGAAATCTTTTGTAACATAAATGTCTTTATCATCAATTTTGATCAGGTTAAAGCATTCTTGCTAAATAAAAGCTTTTGAATGGTATAGTGTAATGTTACAAAAGCTTTTTATTTCAGATAAATGCTAATCTTTGGATCTTTCCATTCAGAGAATCCTGAAAAAAAAAGTACTCAACTGTTTTAAATATTGATGATAATAAAAAAAAGTTTCTTGAACAGCAAATCAGCTTACTAGGATGATTTTTGAAGGATCATGTGACACTGAAGACTGGAGTAATGATGCTGAAAATGTAGCTTTGATCACAGGAATAAATTACATTTTAAAATATATTCAAATAGAAAGCAGTTATTTTAAATAGTAACATTATTTCACTTTTGTTGTATTTTAGATTAGATTAAATAAATGGAGGCTTGGTGAGCGGAAGATAATTTTTAAAACAATCTTAAAAAAATCGTACTGTTCAAAAACTTTTGACTGGTAGTGTATGTTAGTAGGAAATTATGTCATAGATATGACCCCTGGAGCCCCTCATGATTGTTTGTAATTCTTTTAAAATATCAGATAATTAGACTTTTTATGACTGGATTAGTTAAAATGTCATGTGGTGCAAAAAAATAATTAAGGATTATTAGTTAAGGTATAAAGTAAAACTATGCATAACAGTATTAAAAAAACTGCTAATAATTAGATGTCATCTTAAAAATTGTTTGCTAATTTGGTCCTGTGTAGCAGAAATGCAGTAAATGTTTGCTTAATTGCACTGATATTCAAAATCTAGGTTGCCTTTGATATTGGTTAGAGAAGTAGAGGCTCTGTGAAACCTCGTGTCACTACCGTCTCTGAAGATCATCATAGAGGAAATACCAGACCGTCGCAGTGACTCTAATATGGGGACGCTGGTGATGTAATGCCTCTAGAGACACAGGGCTTTGTTGTCATTTTGTCCTCTGCATGCTTACGTACTCCGCTGATGGGTTGGGTTTATGTCTCTTGTCAGAAGAGAAGCTCACCCAGACAGCTAAAGCTGTATTCCCTTTGTAATACCACACCATGTGATCTATACCTGTTTGGTGACCTCATATGCTGATACAATTGCTTAGTCCTCTTATGAATGGTTGTGAACGTGTGTTTCTTTCCCGGATGTCATTCAAATGTTGTTTTGACATGACCTCATTTGGCAGTCAGTGATTTAGATCTTGCGGTGTCGATGTGGTGCAGTGTTTTGTGGGCGAGTATGTGATCAGGGATGCTGGAACAGCTGCAAACAGACACCACTGCAGCCAGGATCCCCTGTGACTGTAGGGGAAGTGACCCTAATAAGGCCATGTACATTATATACGACCATTCGTACATTTGAAATCACAATCTTTTTGTGTTTTTTTTTTTTTAATAGCTGAATTTTTATTTAAAGCTGCAGTCCATAACGTCCTTGTTTTCGTAATTTACAAAATTTAAATAATAAGTGAGTACATCATAAATCCATTTTCCAAAAAGTGTTTTTGAATCATTACTGAATCACTACAGTACACCTACAATAAGTTTTTATATTCAATGAAGGTTTATTTTTTAGAGTGGCTCTGGTAGGAACCACTGCGGAATAGCCCGGTATCTGCATGATTCGTCATAGACATAAACGGAGAGAAGTAGCTCTGGCTAAAGTGTTCTTCTGCAAGATGCATGCAGTTATGTTTAATAACCGCTAGAGTACCAGAAATTACGGACTGCAGCTTAATAAAGGGTGTGGTATATTTTAAAAAGTACAGTTTAAAAATAGAATTTTACAAAACCAATGTTCTATTTGTTGTTAAAAACTCTTCTGAATTTTTCACTTGCAGCACTGACAGCTTTTTAGACCCTGTCAGTTAATTGAAATATTCTTTAGGTGAATTTTTATTTAATGACTTTGGTCAAGTGGGCTTATAAAGAGCAGCTTCATTCATTAGGGGTTCAAGCGCATAGCGTTGAAACCCTATTGCAATTGTTAGAATGGCCAAGGATTAGAAATCTCCACGTAAAACTGATCGTCCAGACCAAACCGTAAGTCGTAGAGACTTGAAACTTGGAGGGATGGTAGTACTCACACCTCTCACAACATCACTAATGCTACAGTGATCAAAAGTACAAAATCGCTAATAACTCCTAAACTGTCATTCGAAGGCTCAAGTGTCTTATGTCGTTGGAATCCTTGGCTCACGCCAGAAAAAAGACATGCCTCAGATTTGACCGTGAGCCTGGCAAAATTTTGGGGTATTTTAGATTTTTTTTGAAAAACCTACTTTTGCGAACTAGTCCTAGGTTTTTGGCCCAATTGGAACCAAACCAGTGTAGAAATATTCTCTGGAGAGTGACTATCAATAATTCAAAAAAAGGTCGAACTTTCGACTCACCGTTACAAAGGGACGCCAAACCGTTTGAACTTTTAGTAAAATGCCTAAAACATCTTTGCCAAACTCAGAACACTTATGTAAGAGCTCAATCTGAGGTCACAGGATAAAAGTCATGTTGCTTGGCCTCTTGGTGTCATTAAAAGAGGGAAAAACCATAAAAATGGCTATGACTATGCAACCATTTGTCCTGTCAACATGAAAATAGCTGAGCACCATCTTAGTTCAAAGTGCCAAAAGTGTCTAAGGACATCTGCGTATCTCAAAAAAAAAGGCCACCATTGGCTGATGAAATTGAGCACCTATTAGACAAGGTTAACGGAGGCTGATCGGAACCAAACTCAGTGGGCCTGTTTGACTTGTGAGAAATTTGAAAGAAATCGGCCACTGGGGGCGATTTTTGTATTTTTCAAGGGTGTAAACAATTGTACATTACACATTTTTTCGCACATACCCGCAATGTTTGTATCATTCGATAGAAGTCCTCATTCTGGACAACTTTGTCTGTAGAACCACTGCTGTCAATGAGATTGTTTGTTAAATGATTGAAAAGATGTAAAAAAGCTGCTTTTGTCCTAGGTTTTACACTCAGTCTGGGAAAAAAACACTGTAGTACAATTCTCTGGACTCTCTAGGTCAATAATTATCAAAAAATGTTGAAATTTACCCTTTGGGAAGCTTTAATGGGGTCGTTTAAAAAAGGGGCCTGTCTAGATTTACCCAAGATCCTATAAAGTCTAAAGGAAAAGTCAAAATTTCACGAAACCTGCTAAGCACATGCGACAGGTGATTCTAAACAAGCATGCAAAGTTTTAAGATCTGACCACAGCTGGCGCTGTAACAGTCATATGTCAACAGTCAAATTACCTGTATTTGCCAAAATTGCTTTTTTTTCAATCATTGATTTAGGTGGTTGCAGGCTTGTAATATGTAATGTCTTTTTCCATATTTGCTTAAATGCCTTAAAGTGCTCAACCCTGATAATCGCTGCTTGCAGCTATATGTTCTATTGTTTCTGATAAACTGACTAAGCTAAAAACACACTGAACCTCATATAAAAAGCATTAACTGAATCTTCTGTGCTCAGCACAGATCCTTTTAATTCATGAACTGTACCCAGCCAGGGAAAAGAAAGTACACACTTTCCAAAGGTTTAATATAGAATAGGTTGAAGAAACATCTAGATTAAAAGTCAAATACTAAAACTGTCATCCGTGTTTGTCCTGTCTCGTCAGCAGTTCTTTAATTATTTAGATCGATTAATCAAATATTAATCAAATTTAATGTGTTTATTTAATCAAATATGAAATATTTACAATGAAACACAAAATGTGCAGCTCGAGTGGGTTAAAATGGCACGCAAGTAATCCACTCTGGAGCTTTCATGTAATTTTATAATGAAACGTATCATGAGATTTCAGATTAATTTTTGATTAACTATCAATTTTATTGGGAGGCTGTTCACTTATTTAGAAGAAAGCATAAAATTTGGATTTGGCTGAGGGTCACTTTGCCTCAGCACAAAGGTTAAAAAGGATCATTTGCATGACTGGAGGCAGGACGCTGTGTTTCTTTATTTAAAGACAGTCAGAGCTTGAACACAGCAGAAGTAATAGCACCTTCTGACTCTCGTTCTCTTGATATTGCTCATCTTAGTGGTCAGGGGACAGACACCAACCAAAACAATAGCGATGCTGTGATTCAGATCTCGGGGAGGCAAAAATAGCCTCCTGAGCCGTGGCCTTCCTGCTACTCACTGTGCTGCTTCCCCCCATTAATGTCTCCAGGGGCGTGATGTCACTTCCACAGCATTGATCGCTCTGTTGTGGGTCGAGTGGATGTCCTCCAGCTGCAACCTGTCCCGGTGGCTTTGCTGTCAGTCACTTTGTCTCAGTCACATTAGAAGAATACATTGTTTTCCAAAAGCATTTACATTAGTGTCTTTTTTTTTCTTTTATATTTATATATAGTTATATATTTTTCTTTTTGTTTTGTAGAACTTTTATACCATATTCAAGAAAAGTTAAAATTTATTGACCATAAAAATGTCAGGTGGTGTAACCATGAAACTAAAATAACCCTGTTTTTTAAAATAATATTAATTCTTAAATATCATTAATTCTTTGGGGAGTCACACCACAAGACAATATACCACCTGACCCAACAATGCCTTGTCATTAAAAAGGTCTAAGTATTTTACCACATGACTTTGTCAGACAAAATAAGTAACGAAGAAGATTTGTAAAAAATAAAAAATATTGTAATACATTACAAATTATTAGTATTATAATTTTAAAATACTATGCCAAGCTGAAATTAGTACACCCTGACATTTAAGTACCGCAAAAATTTAATTCTGGACATAAAAAAATCATTAAATCTTACTGTATGTGTTTTATTTAAGAAATTAATGAGTGTCATGTCATTGGCCTTAAAATGAAGTAAAACATTACTCCTTTGACCTTTTAAAAATTTTAGCACTGCACTAGCAGCTCTTAATTTTTAATGCTTTTAAATACAGTTGAGATTTTCCACAGCCTGTAGTGTTATAAAAGCATTAACCCCACCTTTGAGGTAAACTGGGAAATCTCTGAGTCTGTGTTTTTTTCCAGTTTGTTGATTTTTCAACGGAATTCCCCCTTAGTCTTTTAAATGTCTCTTGGCCTTAAAATAAGTACGCTTCTGCATCTGTTGTACATTTAAAAATAACATTCTGGCTTTGTAGAAAAATGATGCTTTGTTTCTTCTGTAGAAATTCCCATAGTGGGGATAGTCGATGTTGTGTCCCATATTCACTGCTACAATATTAAACCAAAGTTCTTTTGACAATCATTCATCATAATGGCCTGGGGAGCATTTTTTTATTTATTTACCAGTGTTGTTGAACAGCATTTGTTGGTGCAGGAGTGATTTGTAGGGAAGCCTTAGTCAGATTAGGGAATACTCCAGTTGCACACTTTTTTGCTCTAATTTCAGCAGAACGGTTATAGCACAATGTTACCTGGGCTTTTGAAATAAAACGTTTGTGTCCGCATTTAGGCCATCTGCAACTGCCCAACCCCCCACCTTTGTAAGGGAAACAGAAACGGATTAGCTGAGCCTCTGTTCGTACATCTTGGGGTTGCCTCCTTACAATGGGTGAAGCTCACTGGCTGAATTGGCATTGAAAGTGGAAGTGTTGCGTCAATAAGAGGCACTGTTCCCATCTGGCCCCAGTTTAGAAAGGAAGAAGAAAATCAATGGCACTTTCCTTCAGGACCGTCCTCTTGTATTAGGTCACCATCTGCCAGTCCTAGACCCCGCTTTCAGTGTTAGTGGAGTAATTAATGTCTTCTGCTACACCTCGAGAATGTGTGCTAACACAGCCTGCGAGCGCCGACCCAGATCTATGTATGGTTTGTGTAGGTGAATATGTAAGGAACTGTTCTTTCCTTAAAGTTTCAAGTGTTTCAAACATAATCTCTTTAGCAGCCTGGCGTTAGCACAATACAATACTATTTTTGTAAGATAAAAATGACAAGTATTCTAACGCCTGTTTCACCTCCAAAATGAAATTATTTACTCACTAAAGTGACGGTCTAACGTTGCTCACAAAGGATTTGACACACAACACCATAAACTTATCAGGTTTCAAAAACAAAATTAAACTTAAAGGAGAAGTTCACTTCCAAAACAAAGATTCACATATAATGTACTCACCTCCTTGTCATCCAAGATGTTCATGTCTTTCCTTCTTCAGTCGAGAAATCATGTTTTTTGAGAAAAAACATTTCTGCGTTTTTCTCCATATAATGGACTGATATGGTCCCCTGATTTTGAACTTCGAAAATGCAGTTTAAATGCTTCAAACGATCCCAAATATGGTTGTAAACGATCCCAGTCGAGGAAGAAGGGTCTTATCTAGTGAAACGATCGGTTATTTTCATTTAAAAAAATACAATTTGAATACTTTTTAATATCAAACGCTCGTTTTGTCTTTCTCTTGAACTCTGTGTATTCTGACACAAGACAGTTAGGGTATGTCGAAAAACAGTCATATTTTCTCCCTCAACTTCAAAAATCATTTCAAAATCATCCTACATCACTGCAGAAGTACCGACCCAGTCTTTGCAAAGTGAACGTGCAAAGATCAAACACCCTTAACAAAAAAGGTAAAACTGCGATATAGGGTGATTTTTGAAGATGAGGAAGAAAATGAGATGGGAATTTTTCTACATATTCTGTCATGAACCGGAAAAAAACAGATGAGCGTTTGACATTAAAAAGTATATAAATTGTATTATTTTTATTAAAATAACCGATTGTTACGCTAGATAAGACCCTTCTTCCTCGGCTGGGATCGTTTACAACCGCATTTGGGATCGTTTGAAGCCGCATTTAATCTGCATTTTGGAAGTTCAAAATCGGGGCACCATATCAGTCCATTATATGGAGAAAAATGCTGAAATGTTTCCTCAAAAAAAAATTTCTTTACAGCTGAAGAAAGAAAGACATGAACATCTTGGATGACAAGGGGGTGAGTACATTATATGTAAATCTTTGTTTTGGAAGTGGACTTCTTTAAGAACTATTCAGACTTGCCTCCAGCTTTCAGTGGTCTAAAGACCAAGATATAAAGATATGTACAAAGATATAAATTGAACCGTGTTGTAGGTTCAGGTTTGTAGGTGTTCAGGTTTTAAATTAATAATCAAATGAAAAATAACATCGCATATTCTTCAGGGTGTAAATTAAATTTAGATTAAAGTTATTTAGTCAAGAACAGTGAGTGAGTTTTTTTTTTTTTTTTTTTTTTTTTACATCAACATCATGGACACCGACAGCAACTGGTAAATTAGGAGCAGTCACTTTAAGAGACAATGCATGGATCAAATAAAATAATACACATTTGTTTTTCTTTCTCAACTGTTTTTCACTTAAATTGGACATAACACCCACAGTTTTGCCCTTATGTTAATCTTGAGTACTTATAGAGTAGTATTGCATTTTTCATATCAGATTTCTAAAAGAAAGATGCAAATTTATGATTCTCTCTGAAAACAGTTGAGCTCCTGGAAGCGTGTCATTGGCGTAGCTAAAGAGTCACAAGCAATTTGCGCACCGATTGCTACCAAAACAGAAATTTGATGCAGTTTTACTCACCACCTGCGGTTCTGAATCATGCCCGGGCTCTTTTATTGCTGGGAATGCTCTATTTTTCAGTATCAAAAGATGTGCAAATCCAGCGTCAAACTTGTTCTATATATGCCTTGTTTATAAAACATTAGTCGCCAAAATGACGGGAATAATCAAACACACTTGTGAAACTCTGTTGCTGTCCCAAAAAAACTGCATCCACTGTTCACAAAAACTTTACTTGCCGGTTAAACATTTCATATGCGTGCTCTACTAAAATCCTGTCAAATAGTGCCTAATTACTGAACTAAGTTATGTATGTATCTGATTGCGCTAATACTGTCAAAACACACAAGGTTTAAAATTTATATTGTACATTTAAAGGTCCCATATTGTCAAAACTGAAATTTCCTGGCTTTTTTCATGATAACTGAGGTCTAGGGGCTATGTAACTACCATATAAGTTTCAAAAGAGTCAATCCACAGTAAAATGCAATAAAGTAGCTGTGCCTTTTCACAAACCGCTGTGACTTCCGTAAAAATGTGACGTCCAAACTACTCAGTTTTCAGCTTGAAACAACAAGATGCCGAAAGAAGCTCAATGAAAATAAACTACTTGACCAAAATCTGGCTTTGTCGTTTGTATTTATTATTTATTACAGATTCATAATTTCCGATCCACTTGAATTTGTAAGTGCTCACGCTATGAATAACACGTTTGGAAATCTAATTTTATTTGTGATATGGCTCGTTGCGATCACTGTCCTTGTTCATAAAGCAACTCATCTGATTTACTGTTCAGCAGCTCTTTGTAAGAAATCGTGTATTTGTTCAATTTAAGTCCAGTAAAACTTATTTGGTGTAGTGCTTTCACAATATAATGCACTTTATACCTTAATGAAATTAGGGCGATATGAAATACATCAGCGTTTCTCAATTCCAGTCCTCACGTACCGTCGCTCGGCATATATTGCATCCCTCTTATTTAACCTGATTCAGATAAGTAATTGCAAGTTTTTTGTTTCGTTTTTTTTTAATTAAAGCTCTACCTGTTTGTCTGTGTTGGGGCTTGAAACTTATGGGTGTAATATTTTGTTCTTTATTGTAAGAACATATGAGCACAAACATTCTTCAAATGATTTTTTTTTTTTTTTTGTATTCAAAAGAATTGTTCTGAACAGCATGAGAGTGAGTAAATGATGACTGTTTGAACTATTCCTTGAAGTCTTATAAACCTTATGTGAGCCCTGCAGCAAGTCATGAATGACAGTAATAACTTGCAGTCATAGAGTGACAGTTGTTCTTGTGAGTTTGAGTGATTCATGTATTTTTATTTTCAGCTGCCTCACAGGCAGTTCATTCATGTTAGCATTGTTTTAGTTATTTAGAGGTTGTAAATTTGCTGAAGGGTAACACTGATTTATTTTTGTTAAATGATATAATATAATATGATAGAATATTCTTATAGTATTCAGTTGAGGTCAACCTTACACCTTGCAGAATCTGCAAAATGTTAATTATTTTGCCGAAATAAGAGGGGTAGTACAAAATGCATGCTATTTTGTTTTATTTAGTACTGACCTGAATAAGATATTTTATATAAAAGACATAAAAATAAAAAAAAATAGTTAAAAATAGTATAAAAATGAACCCATTCAAAGGTTTACATAACGCTTGATTCTTAATACTGTTGTTACCTGAATGATCCACATCTGTGTTTTTTTCTTTAGTGATGGTTGTTCATAAGTCCCTTGTTTGTCCTGAACAGTTAAACTGCCTGCTGTTCTTCAGAAAAATCCTTAAGGTCCCACAAATTCTTTGGCTTTCTAGCATTTTTATGTATTTGAACTCTTTCCAACAATGACTGTATGGTTTTGAGATCCATATTTTCACACTGAGGACAACTGAGGGATATGTAGAAGGTTCAAAAGCTCACTGATGCTTCAGAAGGAAAAAAACGATGCATTAAGAGCCGGGGGTGAAAACTTTTTTAATTTAAAGATCAGGGTAAATTTAACTTATTTTGACTTCTGGAAAACATGTAAATATCTTCTCTAGCCTCTGAAGGGCAGTACTAAATTGGAAAAAATGATATTTAGGCAAAATAATTCCTGTTCATTCCTGAATCATGTTCAAAAGTTTAAACCCCTGGCTCTTAATTCATCGTTTTTCCTTCTGAAGCATCGGTGAGCCTTTGAACCTTCTGTAAATAGTTGCGTATGAGTCGCTCAGTCGTCCTCAGTGTGAAAAGATGATCCTCAAAATCATATAGTCATTGTTGGAAAGGGTTCAAATACACCAAAATGCTGAAAAACCAAAGAATTTGTGAAACCTAAAGGATTTTTCTCAACAACAGCCCGCTGTTTAATTGTTCAGAACAAACCAGGGACTCATGAACAACTATCACTAAACAAAAAAAACACACACACACACACACACACAGCTGTGGATCATTCAGGTAACAACACAGTATTAATAATCGAGGGTATGTAAACTTTTGAACGGGGTGATTTTTTATACATTCAGCTTTTTCTCTTGTGTATTATGTAAATGTCTTTCATGTGAAATATCTTATTCAGGTCAGTACTAAATAAAAATGAACATGCATTTTGTATGATCCCTCTTATTTTGGCAAAAATAATTAGCATTTTGCAGATTCTGCAAGGTGTATGTAAACTTTTGACCTCAACTGTATATCATGAACATTTTTGCACATGCACATCATCTCAGGACCTCCCAGACTCCTATTGTTTAAGCTTTGCATAATTCATCATAATTAAGCTTTACTACACCTTTATTTTCTACATCTTATTGCTACGCCCAGTCCTTCCATTTACAGATGTCTTTTGGCTTTTTCAAGGAATATTTTTAGTGGCGTTTCAGTGGTAGAGGTCTGTCCACAAATACCAGTGACCTACAGAGGTCATGCTCTTGTCTCAGCATGTTGCTGGCACCTAGGTTTACAAAGGTGAGGGAACTGCTGGCAGAGGCTTGTGTTTTCCATCAGTGTGATAAGTTGTTGGATTTAGTAAGTGAAGCTGCTCAGGTAAAAGGAAATGTAAATAATGTAACGTGAGGCAAAGCCTGCACTAATCCAACTAATCTGTAGTTCGAAATGTAGCCCGTTTCTGGAAATTCACCACTGATGTTTTGTCAGCTGTAGACTTGCTCCCCTGGCATCGGAATATAGAATTTCTATTTAAGCCGTTTAGCGTGGACAAGCTGGCACTGAGAGAGATGAGTGTGCAAAACACATACACACACACACACAGTGCTCAGGTGTGCTGGAGTTGCCATGGTGCTACCGCTGGTTGGGTCGACAGCGAGCTGGGCTAATTAACCCCTGTGGATGCAACTGCCTGCGGGTGGTGGTGGTGGTTCTAGGTCATCCCTGCTGACTGGGAATTGCACCAAACACTTCAGCCCTCTTTTTACCTCTCTGTTTGCTTAACTTGTTCTAGCTACAGTCAAGTGTACTTGAGGAGTTCCCAAATAAAAGGGTCACATTGTGATTTGGTGCAGGAGCGGCGGACATGTGTTGAAAAGAGATCCAGCGGTGTGACATTGTTATCACAGTATCACAACTTCCCGCAGAATTTTTAACAATACATAACTTGCGTGCCAAAAATCTGCTGCAATTGTTTCGTATGTGTGGGAGGCCTGAGGGGGAAGCTGGATATTTCAGTTGCAAATCTGGGTTTTCGTTGAGGTTGTTTAATGTGTGTTAATGAAGCAAGGGACGTGCCATGTAATGATAGCCATCTTGTCAGCTAGTGAGACACTGTGACAGCATGTAATTATGATAAGAAAGGCCTCTGGTTGAAGGTGTTCAATGTAGCTTGTGTACAGTATACATTTCCTAAAGAGCCCATGAAATGATTTGACATTTGGGTGCACTGAAATTTTAGCTGAATGAAAAACACTTGGCTGTAAATCTTAGCAGACAATATGAGCAGATCAGATATCCCAAAAGTTTGATGTGGAGAAAAGCAGCTTGCAAGTGAAATGATCCAGGTTTAATTATAATTCATGTAAACACCGAATGATGGTGGCATATTGCAAAAAAGAACTTGTGTTTAAGTTCGAGACTCACGCACCCACTGCAATGAATGTGAATGTCCATCAGTCTCTCTGAAGTCAGTGGGAAGCACATTGTGGTCGGAATTCAAACGCACTTGCAAATTTAGTTTTTAATATTGGTCTAATTTTGCATATACAGTGTATGACGTAATTCAAATACTATAAATTGTACTGCATGCTTACATTTGCATTTTCATCGATACTCCTCTTAGATACTGGATAATAAAGAGTGCTTTGTGTTCTTGAAGTTCAGATTACATACATGTTAGAGACTAACCTTGGTCTCATGATGTGCCAGTAATATCCAAAATCAGTTTTAGAGATATTTTGAGATTGTGTTCTGTTTCCAAAAGTAAGATCTCTGTTTGATTAATACAGCTTGTTAATACAGTTGTTTATTTTTTATACAACAGCTGTTTCTCAATTCTAAACACATGAAGAGCTGACTTGTGTGTAAGTGTATTTTACTTATACAGCCTCCAAAATATTATTTATTTTTCATTACTAAAGTGATTGTAGTCTGTAGTGATGTATTAAAGCTTGGACTCCGTATATTGAAGTGTTGTTTTTTTTTTTTTAAATGACCGTTAGCTTTACTTGACAGCCTGGCAAAACTGACAACTCGACAGCTTTGCCCTGAATGTAAGCAGTGAAGACGTTTTCAAAGTGAACTTCAGAAATGACTTTCTCATTCTAGAGAGGATTATTAGGTCAAACTAGAAGCTATGTAAATTTTATATTTGCATAAATGCTAATTTATGCTAAAAAGCTAAGAAGTTAATTTAGTCAGCTTGTAAGTCTACATCAGTGGTTCTCAACCTTTTTTGGGCCAGCGCCCCCCTACCCATTATCCAGGCCCCTCACCGCCCCCCATCAAATAAATCATAGTCTA
>JAHKKF010530330.1:6290-19406 GCA_019740295.1 Labeo calbasu
TGAGCACTTCTCCTTTGCCGAGATAATCCATCCACCTCACAGGTGTGGCATATCACGATGCTGATTTGACAGCATGATTATTGCACAGGTGTGCCTTAGGCTGGCCACAATAAAAGGCCACCCTAAATTTTTACTGTATTGGAGGGTCCGAAAACCAGTCAGTATCTGGTGTGACCACCATTTGCCTCACGCAGTGCAACACATCTCCTTTGTATAGAGTTGATCAGGTTGTTGATTGTGGCCTGTGCCATCGAATGTGAGCATTTGCCCACTCAAGTCAGTTATGACGGCGAACTGCAGTCAGGTCGAGACCCCAATGAGGACGACAAGCATGCAGATGAGCTTCCCTGAGATGGTTTCTGACAATTTGTGCAAAAATTCTTTGGTTATGCAAACCGATTGTGGACAGTGGAAAACCTGGAATGGAGCTCAGGCGGAGTGGTTGATGAAGGGTGATCGCCGTCGCTCGTATATATTAGTACAAAATCCTTGACGCAAATATATCAAACACTAAGCAATCCCACTTCATATTCCCACCTATGCCTCTCTCTATCAGAAAAGAGCAGGTGAGGTCATGGAAAACAAAGAGAAGAAGAAAGTAAAAGAGAGAGTTAACATGCACTTTACTCTGCTGTATAATGGCTGAGAGCCAGATATCGATGAGCTGTGCAACGACATACTCCGCAATAAGCCTCTCCAAACAAGTGAGCTACCAAAGACAATAGTTCTGCGTTTCCATTACTCTTCAAATTGCACAAATTGAAATAGCGAATTGAAAATACACGTAATAGAAACACGTCAATTGTGCAAAAACTCACATATATCACAAACAAATGTTTACGCTCACATGAGGTGGTTTTTCAGGCAATTCAAAAACGGAATATCTCACGGAATAAACTGCAATGGAAAATTTTTTTTGGCATTTTTGCGCACATTTGAAGCGGCTCTCCGTGCTGCTTCTGTAAAGATACACGCATACACCTCCTTCTATGAAATATAGACAAAATCCATCAAAATCTGTTGCCATGACTTGTCGCAAGAGGAAAAAGTTACGTTTTAGTCGCATAACATTGGTTATTTCGCAATACTTTTTTTATCTTCATTTTTAAAATAATCACTAGTTTTGTGCAGATCTGTAATGGAAACGTGCCTTATGTCAGACACGTTCAACAGGACTACACTAGTACAGTAGTCAAGCTTTTCTATCCACCTTTTTCCTCAATAGAGGGTTTGCACCGACGTCACGTTCTGGTCAGTTACCCGGATGCGTGGCCATTGCGGCCATACTCGTATGTAAACAAAAGCATTAATAACGTAATATTTCCACACAAATGACATTTTGGAACATGAATGCCGTGCAGCGAATGTACAACTTGCACGGGCCACAGAGCAGTCCATATTGTCCAGCCCTGTAATAGGTGGTAAACATCCGTATGATCTGCCTCCGTTGTTGCGGACTGATGACCCTTCGATTTCTTATCCTGACATAGCTAATTACTTTCGCTTCTTCGTGTTTTCGCCAAGCCTATACGCGAGTTCCGTTCGGTTCAACGGCATTGTTTACACTCAATGCCGCCGCAATGGCCGACTTCTGGATTGATTACGTAACGTGAAAACACTCTATATGGAAGTAAGCCTATGGGCGAGACTTCCGGTTCATCTGCTACAGGTAAATAACTAGAAGAATAACAACGTTCAGTAAACAGTAAAACCGTTTGCACTACAAACCAGTGTGCTCGTAGTTTAAGACAATACAATAAAATAATATGGTAAGACACACCAAATTGCAATATCAATCAGCAAAACAAGCTGTTTATTTGTACAGCTACAAATAGCTGGACGCGGATAAGACCGAAAACCAAACCCATAAAACTAAAATGTGTGGATATTGTATTAGAAGCATTTAGCAAACTAAAAGACAGATTTAAGCATTTGCCTCTGTGATGAAAAGCACACATCTATTAGTGCTCATTGAGGTTTACTGACAGACCAGATTAGGACTAGCACATGACCAGCTAAGAACCAGCTTAAACCAGCTCAAACCAGCTTCCATGCTTAAAAACCTACCTAACCAGCATATTCTGTTTTTTTTTTTCAACAGGGCTTGGACAGCAATATGACTTTGTCAATAAATAAGTATAGAAGAGACTGAGGAAGCATATTTTGCTCACTGTAACTCAATGGTTTCGCAAATTTTGATATTCCCAGATATCAGATTAAATTTGTTTATAAATGTACTACTTATAAAATAAATTAATATCAAGTAGGCTACAAAGATTTATGTTATTACAAACTACCGGCCTGAGTTGAATCACCAACTGAAAACACTCACTTTTTACATTTTATTTGTGTGTATTTAATCAAATATACCTAAAAACGATAACTTAAAAACACCCTCCATCGTATTTTAAACATTTTAATTCAAGGTGGTAAACATGGGAACCATTTTCTGTTGGCGCACATGACACCCACTGGGTCTGTTTGTTTGTTTGTTTACATTCATTTAGATTTAGTGCATATTATGTTGTCATATTAAACTGTCATTAGAAACCTTCAGGCTTTGATAGTTGTTTTATCAACAAGATATTCCAGTGTTAGCAGTATATTAATCGTAACAACACACTAAATCAAAACGAAAAGCACATACCTGTTTAATCATGCCAGCTCTGGGAAATTTGTCCTGTCAAGTGTTGCATTGCGACTTTCAAGCCAAAAGTGGACACACAAGAAATATAATGATTGATTCGTGTTTACTTTTCTTCATATTCATATTGCACTAAATTACATGATGCAGACTAAGGAGCATTTCGCGGTTAAACGCCCATATGTTAGCTTGTGTTTTATTCACATGCACCACCAGGGGGCGCTTTTGAGCAGTTATGACCATCGAAGAAGAAAGATAAGATGACATATATGAACCTGGACCACAAAACCAGTCACAAGGGTCACTTTTATGAAATTGCGGAATAAATAAAGATTTCATTGACGTATGGTTTGTTAGGATAGGATTATTGGCCAAGAATATGTGGCCGAGATACAACTATTTGAAAATCTGGAATCTGAATATTGAGAAAATCGCCTTTAAAGTTGTCCAAATTAAGTTCTTAGCATTGCATATTACTAATTTTAATATATTTACAGTAGGAAATTTACAAAATATCTACATGGAGCATGATCTTTATTTAATATCCTAATGATTTTTGGCATAAAAGAAAAATCGATAATTTTGACTCATACAATGTACTGTTGGCTTTTGCTACAAATATACCTGTGCTACTTATGACTGGTTTTGTGGTCCAGGATCACATATGATGTCGTCCTCCCAGTGTATAGGCCTACAGATGTTGATAATTTAACGTGAAATTAAATGAAACCAAAAATACCTGATTATTACTTGCTGTGCAATATATTGACAAACTAAAGTTAAAAGGTGGTAAAGATACGTACAAGCAGTATTAATTAAGATATTTGCCTAATATTTCACCTACCTGATCAGGAATGATAAAAACAAACGTTGTCAAGATTCTTGCCCTGAAAATCCTGGTTCAATTTGGTCAACCACAAATGCCTTCTTTCCTCAGACAGTCTTTTACACTCTTCTCCTTGATTTGTTATATCTTTTGGCAGTTTATAGTACCCCAAATGTTTTTCCCAGTCCGACTGATTAGTACAGCCCAAAATATGACAATAACTGTTTATTTTCAGCAGCAATAATCAGCAAAATTTGCACGTTTTGTTCGGTTCAGTGGCATCGTTTCCGTTCTGTGCTACCAATATGACCGACTGATGACGTGTCGTGAAAACACTCTACAGTACATTGTGTGTCAAATGCACACTGTAACATTATCATATTTAATTATAATAGTTTATTTCATGTTCTCACTAATGTATTTCTACAGTTAAGTCTTCAGGATCGGACAGAAGTGAGTCCTAATTAAATTGTACAAAGAAAGGCCAAAATCTTTCTAATTGATTGACCACAAGCAAAGCCTTTCATCTTTCATGCCAGAAGATCCCAAAACATAATTTATCATTTTTAATTCACACACTTTTTACAGCTTTGAAAACAAATGTTAACCGATAAGATTTTTTTATTTTAATTTAATTGTAAAGAAAACATTTTTAAAAAGACAGATAGGTATGTAGAAGGTAAGAAAGTTATTTTGTGCTGGTGCAGGGACATTGTTGTCATTGCTTTTGGTTCATAACTGCACAAGTTGTGGTAAAGAACAAAGCCTCAGGGCATTTTAATTATAACTTTACGGCTCTTGCCCTTTCAGTGCTATAGTCCAGTGTGAGAAGCACCCAGACATGGTAAATATGAGACCAGACCCAGTATTATCCACTGATAACAATCTACCCAGAGACCAAAACCCACTACCCAATACTCCTGGCTTTACTAAAATTCTCTTTTCCTTTATACCACAAAGATGTTGTTTTTAAAGAACAGCCACAAAAAATGAAAAATTCAGTTTACTTTTGAAGAATATCCTGTCCTCTGTTCAAAACAAAGTGTGGACTGGGGTTGTAGAGCACCAAGATGAAAAATCCCCATGAAAGTGACTTCAAAACTTTTATAAAACATTCTCTGAGATCATGTCATGTTAATTTTGAAAGAGACTCCCAAAAGACAGAAATCACTCATATGTGGTGTAACTTCAATGACATATTGTCAAAGCAAACAGCTCTGGTTATGTTTCATTGTCTCCACTTTCACATTTCTGTCCTGTCTAAAGTTCAAAGTAATGCCACTGATCAATATTTTTATCTCTGTCTTTCACTTTTTCATCTGTCTCCTCTTTTGTCTGTAATCAATATTCTTTAGATTCTACTTTTGCCACTGTCTTTCTATGTTGCTACATGGTTTAAAGATTTAATCCTAAAATATAATCACACCTGAACTTTTTCAAAACATTACTTTATGAAGCTTTAAAACCTTCATGAATCTGTTTTCTTTCTTTTTGTCCTTTTTTCACTTAAGTGATTTGGAACGTTTGTCAGCGTTACATAAATGTACAATAGGTATTGCAAGTACGCAAAATATTATTTAATTCTGTAAATTATGTAAATCATAAGTTTAATATAAATAATGAAAAATACAATTATAACAATTATAAACATAATTATAAATGTAACATATCTTATAAAAACAGTAGAGCTGAATAAAATATGCTAATTAAATGTATAATAAACAAAATTAAATGCATGCAGTCTACTATAGTGAAGGATGTATTTTCCACCAAGGGACATTAACTGCAATAAATACAGTAAATAATAAAATAATAAAAATGGCCCTTAGATCAAGGGTTTTCACGTTTTTTGATGCTACAGACCCCCAAATATGATGATCCCCTTGTGAGGAATACTGCTGGCAAATATAAAAGCAGCTGTATATTTTTATTGCATTAAAAAATCCTAGTGCTGTCAAATCGATTAATCACGATTAATCACATCCATAATAAAAGTTTGTGTTTACATACAAATATAAAATATATTACATATATTTTGATTAATTTTGATCATTTATATGCGAATATATACAAATTATATACAACATATACAAATTATATACAAATAAAAAATGTTACATATATTTTTTTAATTGTCTTAAATGTATGTGTATTTTCATATACATAAATATATATAGTACACACACATATATTGTAAACACTACCTTTTATATTGGATGCAATTAATTGTGATTAATCATGACTAATGGATTTGACAGCACTAAAAAATCAATTTATAATGTGTGAGGGATATGAATGTAATAACATAAAGAAAACTATATATATATATTCTAAAATGTGTGTGTATATTTATGTACACTTTTTATATTAGAAATATATCTATTTTCTTAAATGTACAGTATGCGTGTATATTTATATATACATTTTTTTAAATATATTTTACAATATTCTTAAATTATTCTTAATATTAATCGCGATTATTCGATTTGACAGCACTAAAAAATCAAATCTATAATGTGTGAGGAAGATATGAATGTACTAATATTAAGACAACTAAATCGTGTTGAAAAAAACAAATATCTGGCTTTTACATTGCCATTTTACTACAACAGATTATTAAAATATTGGAAAATATTAAATTAAGTTAAAGTTAACTTTTAATTAACAAATACAAAAAATAACAAATTACGAGAAAAATATAAAATATTAGCAATTAATGTTGATTTTTAACTAGTTTATAGAAACCTGAATGAGCTAATTAAATGTAGTGAATGTACATGTTTTAAAAAATTTAGTAAAATAATCTAAATAAATAAATCTCTCCAAATTATTCTCATTCCAAGTTAGTATTTGAGATGTAAGGTTTTTTTTCCACTTTTGTCAGCCAAAAGTCATCTACAGCTATAAGAAAGGGTCAAAGGTTATTACCCATGATGCTTTGGATGTAATATCTCACCGTAAATGGTTAAAATGGCTTTTAACTATCTGTCCAATGTAGTGGACACCTTCAGAAGGTTAAAAGATAGAGAAGTCTCAGTGGTTACATTAAGACACAAGGGCTTTAGGACGTGGCTACAGAGATGGATGGAGGTACTGATGGATGAATGAATGGATGGAAATATCCCTTTATTTCAGCGTGACTATGACGGAGTGATAAAGTCCTGACCCTCAAGGAAGCAGTTAACACCCGTGTCTCCAGTCGCCATGGCGTCACAGCGGGAGTAGGTAGCCATAGCAACGCAGAGGAAACATGCCTTCAGATTCCGCCTCGCATCAGCGGGCACCATTAATTACAGGGCCGGCGAGAGTCGTTACAAATATGTAAATACAGTAACAGCCGCTCTGTGCGGAATATTAATGCGCGTGTAGGAGACAAACGGGGAGAGAGACGCCGGACAGCTCGGGAAAGATGTAGATTTAATGTCCGTCCTTTCAAGAGCCCGTACCTGCGAGTACCTCGTCCTCCTAATAGCTACAGGGGTCCCTTCACCCCCTCCGTTCACTCTCTCTCTCTCTCACACACACACACCTGCTCTGATGATCAATATATAATGATTAATAGTGGGGGTTGCTTTGACCTGCCTCTAATTCATCTCTGACAGACAGTCAGTGTAATGAGAGTCTGGATTTAGCATCCGCCGCGTGTCCGACCAGACGCTCCCCCCTTTCCCCACGGCTACCTTAACCAACTGCCCCACTTTCACCGAGCAACCGTGTGTGTGCATTACAACAGAGGTGTGGTGGTACATGTACACATGGTAACAAAAGAAAGAGAATGACATCACGGTGATATAAACAGAAATAGAAAGAGAAATATAGAGGCAGAGAGACTGACCTAATTTTAAAGTCTGAAGTATTTCCCCAGTTACGCTGCAACACACCAGATCCAAAATGAATCGGAATGATGTTCCTGTAGTGATGTCTCCGTCTTTCTGTCATCATTTGAGTCCATTTTAAAATCGGTTTAGACAATTTGGACTAAATCTTACTTTTAAAACCTATTTGAAGTTTCTTTCTCACCAAGGCCAAATTTGTTTGATCAAAAATATAGTAGTAATGCAAATTATTATTACAATTTTTAAAATGTAATTTAATCCTGTGTCCAGTGTCACATGAGCCTTCAGAAATCATTGTAATATGCTGACATTATAGGCCTGCTTTTGTATTCATGATTCTTTGATGAATAGAAATTTCAAAAGAACAGCATTTGTTTGAAATAGAAGACTTTTGTAACATTGTAAATGTCTTTGTCATATCAATTTAATGCATCCTTGCTGTATAAAAGTACATGCATGTGTTCGTGATGGTGATTTTAGTTACATTATTCCGCCATTAGATGGCGACAAGAGACTGTTTTTAGTCAGCAGTAACGACTTTTATTTTGAAAGAGACAGAAACAGGGTTGTAAACAATAAAATTCTCTGTACTTCCCTGATTTAGCCAACAAATGCACTGAGCAGCGCTGTCATTGAAAATCACCCTTAAAGGTGCAATAGGTGATTGTCTTCAGAAACAGTTTTTATTATACTGGTTGAAAATCTCTTAACATTCCGATAGCAATCATTAAGTTAAGTGGTCTAAATGTATTTATATGTGTTTATATATTCTGTGGAAGGCATAGGACCAAGAAAAGTTCGTCCAATCAAAACTCTCGTTTCGAGCGTTTTGATTGGCTTTCTTACCTGCCTGTCAACATATATGTCAGCATGTTTGCACAGACAGCATATGTCATCAGCGCGTTCACATAAGCTATGCAGACAGAGCATGAAAGGCAGGCAAGCATCAACAACCTGATCTTCCTTTCTGGTATTGTAATACTTTTAGTAACTGTACTATAAAGTGTTCTCATGGTTAATGACATGCAATGACACAGCCACTAGAGCATTTACAGTAGTTTTGTGGTTGACTGACAACTGCGCATGTGCATAACATGTATCTGTACGTTCTGGTGAAGAGATCACTCAATCTACTGGTATCTGTCTCTCTTTATTTTATATATTTTGTTTCTGTGTGCGTTCATGCATTCGGGAGGCGTGGCTTTGGACGGCGATTTGTTGGGAGGGTGGGACATTCGCTTTCAGTGCTATCAGGCTAAAGTTAGCATTTTCCAAGATCTCCTATTGCACCTTTAATAGATGAAAGAATACTACGATGCAGATAACGCTTTCCTCAGTGGACATTCAAACTAATGTTTTATTGTGAATATAAGATTGAGCTGAAGAATGATTGCTGTATCACAAAGGTGCCCAAACTCGGTCCTGGGGAGCTGGTGTCCTGTAGAGTTTAGCTCCAACCCCAATTAAACACACCTGAACCAGTTAATCAAGCTCTTACTATGAATACTATAAATTTCCAGGCACGTATGTTGAGGCAAGTTGGAGCTAAACTCTGCAGAACACCGGCCCTCCAGGACAGAGTTTGGGCACCCCTGCTGTGTCAGATGCAGGTAATCACACTTACATAGTCCATCTCTTTCTGAGGCTTGGGCTCAGCTGTTAAATTGTCAAACCTAGAATTGAATCTGTGGCAGAAGGAAGTAGTTCTGCACAAAAGAGGGTTTTTAAAGGCACTCCGTTGTTGTTGTTATGTATTTACACACTTGTGTCATCCAACTGTTGTATAAACGCAATATCACACTCGTAGCCATGCCGATATGGCTGTATATCGGCATGCTGTGTATATGATGACCTACGGCCAAATCTAAATTTGACAGTTTAACAGCTGAGCCCAAGCCTCCGTTACTAATTCGAAAACATCACTTTACAACTAGTAAAGAAGGAACATTGAGTTGCTTCATTAAAAGCTTATTGTATTACTATATTAAAAGTAGTGTATTATGTGTAGCAGAGTATTATGAGAGATAGATGGACTGGACGAGTGTGGTTACCTGCATCTGATACAGCATTCATTCTTCAGCTCAATCTCATATTCACGATAAAGCATTACTTTGAATGACTGCCGAGGAAAACTATTTGTCATACTATTCTTTCATCTGTAAAGGGTGATTTCCGATGACAGCGCTGCTCAGTGCATCTGTTGGCTGCATCTTACTAGGTGTTGTTGAAAATAAAAATAACTTCCTTGTTTACAACAGCGTTGAGGTCTCTGTAGTCTCAGGCTCTTTCAATATAAGAGTCTTTACTGCTGACAGTCTCTTGTCGCCATCTAATGGCAGAACAATGAAACCAATCACAATCCTGAACACATTTCCCAATACTAAATACTATAGTTAAATAGTGCTACTATTAGTTATTGAATACTAATATATAATAAACAACAACAACAACAACAACAGCCATCATAAAAGTTGCTAGGCAATTCAGTTAAAGGAGTCGTTAACTTCCAGAACAAACATTTTCAGATAATGTACTCACCCCCTTGTTATTCAAGATGTTAACGTCTTTCTTTCTTCAGTTGTAAAGAAATATTACAGCGGACTTCTATGGTGCCCTGAGTTTGAACTTCCAAAATGCAGTTTAAATGCAGCTTCAAAGGGCTCTAAATGACCCCAGCTGAGGAACAAGGGTCTTATCTAGCGATAATCAGTTATTTTCTAAAAAAATTACAATTTATATAGTTTTTAACCTCAAACGCTCATCTTGTCTGGGTCTGCCTGAACTATTTTTTTCCGGTTCAAGACAATTAGGGTATGTCGAAAAACTCCCATCTCATTTTCTCCTTCACCTTCAAAATCACCCTAAATCGCTGTACAAGTGCCAACCCAGTGTTTACAAAGTGAACATGCAAAGAAGGTCAAATGCCCCTTACAAAAAAGGTAAAACAGCGATGTAGGCTGATTTTGAAGTTGGAGGAGAAAATGAGATGGGAGTTTTTCGACATATCCTAACTGTACTGAACTGGAAAAAAACGTCTGGCGACCAGCTGGGGTAGTTTAGAGCCCTTTGAAGCTGCATTTAAACTGCATTTTGGAAGTTCAAACTCAGGGCACCATAGAAGTCCATTATATGGAGAGGAATCCTGAAATATTTTCCTCAAAAAACAGTTCTTTACGACTTAAGAAAGAAAGACATGAACATCTTGAATGACAAGGGGGTGAGTAAATTATCTTTAAATTTTTGTTTTGGAAGTGAACAACTCCTTTAAAATTACACAGTGCTCTTGTCACGTAACGTGTAAGGAAGGGCGAACAAAGACGAAGGTCAAAGATAAACTCTTTATTATAATCCACAGGTAATTCCAAAACAGGTAAATCCACAGCAGGAGGGTAGGAACACACGCTCACATTGACGAGACCGGACAACAAACACTGACAAGACAGGTGATCACGATGAACTTAATTAAGACAAAGGTGATACAAGGTAAACTAAAGATGATTAAACGAGGACAGGAAACAGGAACAACCAAATATGGGCAAGAGGGAGAAACCAACATAAACAGTCCAAAGGGGTGTGACAGCTCTAAAATACAGCACTGAATTTACACAAAATATAACAGAATGAGATTTTGCCCTCAGCCAAAACTATTTGCTCTGGAACAAAGAATAGATTAATGACACCAAAGACTGCCTGTTAGATTTACCCAAAATGAATTATATCTCATGTTTAACCACTATAGAGACATTAGAGCCAGTGGCAAATTCCAGACGATCTGGCTGAGGTGAGGCTGCTCTCGGTGGGTTTGTGAGTGCTAAATGGCTGCTGACGCCCTGGAGCTCACATGTCTGAAAACATCGAAGCAAATTTTCCAAAAATTGTAATTTTGATTAACAAACCACAAATTTGAAGTCTAAACAACTACATTCTTGCCTAAAAAAAATCTTAAAACTACATTCCGTGACACAAAACAGTATTATTTTAAATTATAGTGGATTTCGGCATCCGCCATGACACTCGCTGTGAGAAAAACCGCAAGCAGAGTGAAACAAATTGAAAAACGTTGGAGTTCTGATATCACTAGAATATCACACTCTTATCAGCCAATCAGAATCGAGGACAAGAAAGAACCGTTGTATATATACGTCTCTAACAACTGCCACACATAATAATTATTATACTCCGTTAAAACACTGGAGTCTTTTATCCATACAATGAAAGTCAATGGGGTCCAGTGCTGTTTAGATCTCACTCACTTTCAAAATATCTCTTTTTTTATGTCCTACAAAAGGATGAAAGTCATACAGGTTTGGAAAGACTTGAGGGTGAGTGAATGATCACACAATTTTAAATGTAATAACACACATATTCACGTATTCTTCTTTTTCTTCTTTTTTTTCGTTACAACTATTCTCAACAAACAACACAATTTTCCAAAACCTGCCAATTCACAAAGGAATTACAAACACAGAAAGAACAGAGCCTTGAAACCACAGGAGAGACTTTTATGTCCCATTAGCTTTCATCTCCCCCTCCTTCGGTTTCTTTCAATTCTTTGCTCTGTCTCAAAATTGCTCTGCTTGATAGGTTGACCTTTACGTGCCTCTTGAGTTTGAATAGATTTGACTTGAATTCTATGAGCTGCCATCACGGAAATGTTCAAACAGACACTGAGACAGATACGCAAGCAGAAAGCTGAACCAGGGATGCTGGGAACAAGCGTGTGAGGATCCATAAAACACGGACACAGGAAGAAGTGCGTGCATCGCACATAAATCTGTGCCTCGTCCCTCGGTGTTTGAGCCCTGACTGCCGTCTCCACACTGAGAGCGACTTTAGCCGTTCTTTAGAACAATGAGATGGAGACACAGTCAGTCGCGTCGGCTCACAGACTCGTAACCGAGACGTTTCCAATCTGCTCTGCTTCTTAGGGAAGTAAATCTTCTTCAAAGGAAAGGGGTTTCTCTGTGAGCATATATGTCTGTGTATGATGATCAACTCATCAGTAAAACTAGGGCAGGTTTCTGATTTTCTGCAAACGCAATTGTTATGCTATTCAGCTACACAAACAAATGAACGAGGGAAGAGTGAGAGGAAAAGGTGCAGCGTGGGCTCCTGTTCTGGGAATTACATTGCTAAAATGCAGATGAATGTTGCAGTCGTGGTGCTTAAACTAAGTCTAAAGTATTTTTCTCTTTTATTTTTATCAAAATCATCACAAGTCAAGGCTTTCAAATACATTTAAAAACATTTAAGTACAATTAAATAATTAGCTTATATGTTGGCATTACACTAAAAAGCCAAAATAAAATTATTCAAATATTATCTGGAAAATAGTTTTGTTTGTACTGAGTTAATCATTTTTAAAAGTTAAATGTCAAATCTTAAATAAAATAAATTCAAATGTATTTGTATAGTATTTTTCACATTAATAAGTTGTAATAAATTGTATTAAACAATGTTACAAAGCATTCACAATAATATTGCTCTATATAATAATAATTGTACTAAAAAGAAGTACGATCTATCTAATCTAACTTTTGTATTTTATTTATTTATTTATTTGTTTGTTTGTTTTCTACTGACTTTAAGAGGTAATTTAATTTATAATAAAATATAATTGTATTATTTTCTAGCAAATTTTGAATAAGTGAAAGGAAAGGCACCAGTAAAATGATAAACTCGCCTGAAGAAAAACCTTATAAATTAAATTTTATATAAGAACAAATCTATTTTAATAGTATTTGAATAACACATTTTAATAAATGATGTAAAATATAGTTTCAAAGCATTTCCACAGGAAAGAATGCTCT
>JAHKKF010530331.1:0-13736 GCA_019740295.1 Labeo calbasu
TTTTATTTATTTCTATATCTATATTTCTCGGTTCTATACGATGGTTTTGATGTTATCAATTCAATCTTTTGACGCCGAATTGCCGCTAATTCTAAAGTTAAAGTAAAATGCGCATTTGCACATTTGGTAATGCACCGACATTTACAAGCTATTTAAAAGCGACAATGACAATACAGTTTTTTTGTTTAAAAAAAGTTGGCGGGTAACAGGTGGTATAATAAATTTGTTAAGAACTGTATATGTACATAGTTTTGTGAGGATTTGAACTGACAATTAAACTTACAATCTTGTTAACACCCTTTCATGATTGCCAACAGCTGCAAACTAAAAGCGTGAAAGCTGACGCTCTGTAGCAGATTCAGATTCACTCATCTATGAGTGAGGTACTTTCATTCCTGTTGCAGAGACAGGAATTAGAATCTGTTTGAGTAATGTGTGTGCGTCAAAACGAAAGCGCAGGCGTTCACCTATTATGTGTACATCCGGCGATAGATCGCACATCCATTGATTCACGCAGGAGGAAACCAAAAAGTTAAATTAGAAATTTTCCACATTGCAACACATTGCACAAAATGAGCAGATGGTCTCAAATGCAAATCCTTTTTTATGAAATCAAACTGAACAAATTGCACTCATGCATGCAGCTTCCTGAACTCTTCGGTAACCTTTTCCAATCAAACACAGTATTTTTTAAATAAATAAAAAAAAAAAGCAGTTTTAGTAGAAACTCTGTGGTCATAAGTCTTGTTTTTGAAGGAATATAATTCTTTAGCAAATTTTGTCTTGTAGTTTTATGCATTAATATACAAAATACACAGGAAATTATGCACACAATAAATGCATTATAATATTCAGTATTCAGACATAAAATGTAATTATTTTATTTCTCATTCACCATCATTTACAGCATCTGTCTGAATGTTTGCATAGCATGTTTGTCTCACAAATGAGACCACAATAAGAGTTGTTGCTGACAGTGAACTCCATTTTTGTGCTGAATGAGCAATGTAGATGTGGGGATAACCCACAGTACTTTCCTGATTGTTTTCTCATCTCGTGACAGCCCTCTTTCACCTCCCACCAGACCATAATCTTGAGTCTCACTGTGCCTGAACAGTCTGTCAGGATCAAACACAAGAGAGAGGAACTATGAGCCCAGATCTGAAAACAGGTAATTTCTTGTTATAGAAAAATGTCAGCTGATTGTTAGTTCATTTGAAAGGCAGATTTATGAAATTTATTTTCCCTGTTGTATTAATTTCCTCTTGTTCATTTACTTTGTAGGTAAAAATGAGGAGGTTCCTGGAAATTCAGTGATCTTGTGCTGCTTTTACAGTGACAATAAACATAAGACATGATGTTCAAGACATGACGTTGTATTAAAAATTAATTAAGAGAAATGTTTCATTTGAGGATCAGGATCCAGAATACCACACTTTTCTAGAGGAATTTACGAAAGGAATATTCTCATTCTCATGTAAGTCTGAGTACATTTACTCATTTTATTAACTTCTGCTGAGTTCATTTATTATTGGATCAGTTGTCACATTAAATGGGCAGATGATTACAGCTGAAATGCTGCTAAAAAGACCAGCTTAATGTTGTTATTATTATTCCATATAAAATTTAATTATTGTTCAGTGAAACTGGCAAAATATTTTGTCCAATCAATAAAACTAGACACATTTTGGTCATGTTGTTTATTGATAAATTCAAGTCTAAACATTACATCCAATTAATTGGAGATACAATGAGATCAGAAACATGTTCAATATTAATACTGGTGAATTATGTTGTTGAAGTAAAGCTGAAAAAGATGAATGAATATCTGATGCACATATCTAACAAGTTTTTCGTGGCTGCTGTGGACGCCAGTTACATCTGATCGTGTCATACAGAAGTAAAAGAGTTTATAATACTTTGATTATAAACAAGTATTTCACCCTATTTTTTTTTTTTTTTTAAACATTTACATGCAGTATTGTCAAATAAAACACATATTGATAATGTTGAGCCGCCATGATGATCATTGATTAATTCTGTATGAAATGCTGCTTCGTCTAACATACTTGGCATTGTTCAGAAAGCTCTTTTACTTAGATAAATGACGTTATAGATGACGCTATAGATGACACTATAGATCCGGTTATGTTTTTAGTGGTTGTTTGTATATATATATTTATATATATATATATATATATATATATATATATAAATTATATTGGAACGCCATGATCCTCGGGTATGTTTATGATTTCTGTTTTTACAAAATTCATTGTACCTCCCACACATTTTTACTTCAGATCTGTCGCAGTATGTGATAAAGTTCATATGTGGTGTTGTTCGTTTTTTTCTCCCTTACTTAAACTAGCATTGTCAAACAAACACTTTCAACATCATTAATGCATTAACCGTGGTTTGGTTACTTAATGAGTTGCAGGTTAATACTAGAGTAAATACACAGAATAAAAGCTGAAACTATTATTTGATTTAGCATTAGCATGTTGTGTCGTGGTGTGTGCTGTTATTTTTATTTGATGTTAATTTGATTGCCTGAGTCTTACAGTGTATTTAAAATATTAAACACTGGACAACTGGACAATCAGTGTAATCTTAGTTGTATTTTGAGTGATATTATAAATCCTGTAAACATATATAGAATGCAACATTTGGATTTGATTTCCCACACTCGCTAGACTGGAAATCCAAGATGGCGGCGATATGCAACTAGCCCCTTTAGAATATTGAAGATGATATTAAATGATAACTCCATGAATTATAATTATTAAAGTAAACAAAAGTTTGTTCACTTCTCACTGCTCTGTGTGTGTGTGCGCACTTGAATGGGTGAAATTCAGAGCACAAATTGCAAGTATGGTCAGTAGATCTGTCCTATCCAACTGCCTTTTACTTTGTCCACTTTGAGAAGAGTTATCTGCAGAAAGATTATATCTGAGGAGAGAGATTTTAGATTTAGTTTATTTGCAAAAACAGATAACTCCCTTTTTATTTATTTATTTATTTATTTATTTATTTATGTGTATTACAAGTAATATCAATTAAACTGCAGTTAGGTTGTTTTGTTTAAGTAACAACAATTAAAACATGATGGCTGTCATGGCCTAATGGAAAGAGAGTTTGACTTGTAACCCAGAGGTTGTGGGTTCAAGTCTCGGTTTTAATGTTTTACCAGTAGGTTAGGATGGGTAAAGACACCCCCTTATGAACGTTTAGTGCTAAAATGTATACCTAAATGACATCCAATACGTATATTATTGAAGGATATTAATGGATTATTTTGTTAATTTAACTGTACATATGTGTATTTTCACAATTTAGTTGAACAATGACAGAATCTAGTCAATAGGATTCATGTAAATTACACTATATAATATTTTTACCATTTTTATTTAACAAGATTGTCATAATAACAATAACTTGTATTTCTATTAAACACATTGTACATCTAATTTATGTAAATATTAACATGAATATTTAAAAATAAATATTTGTGTTAATATTTCACAACAAAATAAATTCACTTCACTATTCAAACTTCACTTCAAAATCACTATTATTCAATGTCAAGACATCAAAACATTTAACCACAAAACTATTAAAACAGAATAAATCTTCATATCAAATATATTAAAATCAAATATCAAATATGCTCATGCTGGCATTGCTAATGTCATGATCTACTGGTTAAATTACAGCAACTTATAGCAAGTTTATTATAATGACAATTATGATTATTATTATTTTATTTATTTTTTTTTTTTCTGTTTCTGCAGTTGGTGCTTCATCTGTGTATTTGGAGTGCTGATAAACAAAGGTGAGCACCTGAGCATCAGTTTACACCACAACTATAAATACCAGATTGTGTGTTTACAGTTAAAGTTTATGTGATTTCAGTGCGTCTACAGGTCACAGTAGAGGCTGTTATTGGATGTTCTGTTGTCCTGCCGTGTTCTTCAACTGAACATGATCAAGATACTGAAGTGCATTGGAGACACAATGGCAGCAAGATTGTGTATGATATAATTAAGGGTAAAGATTTAGTAGAGAAACAGGAACAGCGGTATAAGAACAGAGCTGAACCTTTCCCTGATGAGTATGAGAGAGGAAACTTTTCCATCAAACTCAACAATCTCACTCACGCTGATGCAGGAAGATACAGCTGCTACATCAAACCCTCATATGAACAGAAGAAGATACAGCTGATCATCAATGGTGTGTGTTTTAATTTAAAAAGTTTTATAAAATCTGAATACTACAAGTGTTTGATTAAATACTAATGTCTGAATGCTGCTGTATATAAATACTAGACAGATCTGTTGTGTTTATCACAGTGCAGTAATGTTGTTTTTTTACTGTTTTGTTGCAGAATCAACATTAGAAACAGGACACAAACCCAGTGATCAAGAAAACCAAGCAGTAGATCCAGGAGAAGACAGTGTTTGGAAATCAGGGCTTTTGCTCTGGGTTTGCATTGTAGTAGCTTTGTTATTATAGGGATTAAAGCCACTTCCATCCTACTTCACTTGATCCTTGTGTTTTTGACTTTGGTTGTTTCATAGTTTCTCCCCTGACCATCACCTGCTATTTGGATTACTTTTTTGTATTCCCCTGAGACATTGTTTTTTTTGCTGGTGTTTGACCCTGCCTGTTTGTTTTTTTTTTTTTTTAATTGTTTTGCACTTGAATCCCCTACTCCTATCCCTACACCTTTAACACTGATTATTCAGGTAGGCAAGGCCGCATTAACCATTGGTCTAGGCGGGGCTGAAGAACCAGGGCCCGAGCAAGGAGGGGGCCCGTGATTGGCTGTGGAGTAGATTGACTAACCATTGGTAGCGCTGATCACCAAAGCCCCACCACGCCCCCCATATATTAGCGCTATTAGCAGCTTTTCCGTAAATTCCATGCATTACAGGTGCGTTCACACCATATCGGAATTCCTGTAATTACGAGGTTCCAACTTGTAAAAAGCATCCACGTCCTCATAGAACTCGTAATTGCAACTTGTGAAATGGGAGTCTTCTGATAGCTTCGACTTGTACCACATGACCGCTGTACCATCTGACCAATGTAGGCTCTATTTAGGTGCTGATAGTGTTGCCATAGAAAAGCTTAATTCCGAGTCTGCGGACATGAACAGCTCCGAGTAGAACGTCACATGTTGTCATCTCAAAATTACGGTAATTACGATATGGTGTGAGGCAGCATACCATTAGAGATTAAAACTTTGCGTTTGAATTTGGTTTACAAATGCATTTATTCTATATTTTACTTTTGAACGACCTGTGCACATATCTCAGGTGATCGCTGCACCTGATGTCCGCATCCACCTCTCATCACTACGTTCTGGCATAATCTGGAAATGGTACGCAATAGAATTTATCTTCAATAAGTAAAAATGTCAGCTTTTCTAAAAACAAAGGGGGCTATCTGAAAAAAATTAGAAGAGGGGAAAACATGAATTAGTCAAATCCCCATCTAGGGTATTTTACTAAAGTTGTGGAATACCAAGTGGACCGGGCTCATGGAGCAGATAAAAACACAGCGTCATCGTTCCCACAGATTTAAGTTTAGTTTGATTATAAACTTGCTGGATGTATAGCCTATTGCTTTTTGTGTTTGAACAACGTATATTCGCCTATGGGTTGGGAGATAACCTGGTTGAAATTTGTAAATCATTTTGTGCGTCACGATGTAGGCTAAGCCTTTTATTTAAATGCATATTAAACGTTGTGGTTTAAAGGGGTCATTGGATGCCCATTTTTCACAAGTTGATACGATTCTTTAGGGTCTTAATGAAAAGTCTCTAATATACTTTGTTTAAAAATTCTCAATGGTTTTGTAAAACAACACCCTTTTTACCTTGCCAAAATCAGCTCTGCAAAAATCATCTCATTCTAAGGGGTTGTTCCTTTAAATGCAAATGAGCTCTGCTCACCTTGCCCCTCTCTTCTCTCTGTGGAAAGACGGTTTTGTTTACATTAGCCGCGTTTAGCCGCTAAACTTCTTAAGTACCACGTTATAAGGAAAGACGATCGCAAAGATTCATTAAAAAAATGCTTATACTCACTTCTGCTGTAAGTGAAGCTGGATCACGAATGATTCGCGCGAACATAGACGGATATATGTAGATCGGGAGGCGCATTCCATTCACAAACAAACATAATCTACTGCATCTTCAGCGGCTCAGATGTCAGGAGTAAATGATGACCACTATGTTCATTATTACATCCAGTAACACAACACCTCAATTACTCAATCGGAGATATTCTTGTCTAATTTATATCCCTGCTCCAGCATCGAAACAAGGAAAGTTACTGGACTGTGACAGCTGGTCTAAGGTGAGAGCTCATGTCAATCAACTATTGTGGGAGCGGCCTCTGTTGGTGTGACTCCACACCGACAGGCATCTGAGAACGGCTCGATTTGAAAAAGGGGATATTATTTTTACAGATTAATTAAAAACCACTGCATGGATTTTTATCATTATAGGGTAGATTTGTACATACACTGCCAACACACATTAATGTTCAAACAACATGAAAAAGTGAGCTTAGCATCCGATGACTCGTTTAAAACAAATTTAACTGTTCAAAGACATTAAGCAGCAAGCCTTGCAGTAAGTCATAGCCCCGGGGCCCAGTGAGGTCTTAATGCGGCCCTGCAGGTAGGGTAAGGAAAGTCAAATGTACTGTAGCCTAAACCATGAAGTACTCACCCGCTCGCAGGTTGAAGTTCTTCAGGATAATGTAGAAGACTCTTGTTGTTGTTCTTGTTTGAGGCTCAGTTTGTAATTATAAGAAAAGTCTCATGGGAGGCAATCATAACAATAAAAACTCACACCCTATTATTTATAATATCAAATAACTACCTAAAACTAAACCTATTAGAAAAACAAACACTTGAACATACATCAGAGTGATAAAATGATTTAAAATGACAATAAGCATATTTGGGAATTATGAAAATTATGTTATTTGATATTTTCACGATTTATTTACATGGAGAGGATGGGATTTATTACCTATACTGCAGCCAACCAGAGATCAAAATGTTCTGATTCACATTTCAGGACGTATGATGTATGTTTACGTTGACCTCTATATACTGTACAAAATATTCAGGGAAAATCACAAACGTGCTCTTTGCCAATTTGAATGTCAAACAGGGTACTTTTAAAATGTATTTAAGAAATGGTGTTTAAACATCTCTAAAACAGGATAAATTCAACTGAGCAAAACTGTTTAAGATATTAGCCTTGTTTTGAATTAAGTCGTTAAGTATTTTTGTTTGTTTATCGTGTTAAATTACAAATCTTTCTACCACTCCAAGTAAGGAGATTCTTTCTGAGTTGTATAGTACGTTTGTCTCTGTTGTGTGGCGCCCTCTACTGGAGAAAACATATAGGCCTATACATACACATTGTTTAAATCACGAAAATATTTAGTTATCAACAGGAAAATATTTCTTAACTTTTGTTTCATACGCATTATCATATATAGACAAATAAATGTATAAATAAATGTGAAGATAAATAAATGTATTTTGTATGTTGTAATGTAGTTTATTGAGATTTATTGGGTTTCATTCATATTTCATATTGTTATTTATTTATTTGTTTATTTTGCAGCGTTGCAGTTTCACAGGGGATGCTAATAATACATAAATCCATCTTTCGAGCTGGTTCTTTTTAGTGAACTGAATCGGTCTGAATCGTCTGAATCGTCTGAAACAGTTCGGGGCTCGGACAGCACAAACTTACATTGAATCAAAACTCACCTTCAGAGTTCAGACGTGCCTTTCACACACTGACTCACTCTGATGAGCCAAAATACAGGAGTATCTGATCCTGTGGTGCTGTTTTTTGCCAACTCATTCAGCGGTTTCTCCAACGGTCACTGAATAGTACGGATTTGGACTAAAGACCATTAGCAGTGAAATGCGCATGCGTGAACCGAGCACTCGGATGAAGGAGTGAAATTAAGGTTTTTATGGATTCTCACTGTTTATGTAAAAAGGTAAGGTGATTAAGACTATTCACTTGATATGCTTTAGACAGGTAAAATTATTGGGTGCTTTAATAATATTGTGTGTACCTTTCATGATTACGTAAACAAACCGGTGTGAACCAATTCACTGAAACAAACTATTCGAAAGAACAAGTTTGCGAAATTAAATTGTATTTCCTTGCTTGAGTGAGGTTCTGGATTATGCGTAGTATGTTGTAAGTAATGTTACATTTCCTGCATGGGCTGATTGTTTCGGTTCATAAAACCTCGATATATTGCCCTGGTGAGAAAAACAGCATATGCTGGTAGGTATGTTTTGATGCTGGAATGCTGGTTAGGTATGTTTTGGTACTGGTTTAAGCTGGTCCTTTGCTGGTTGATGCTGGTTATTGACCAGCAACATGACCAGCATAAACCAGCTAAGGACCAGCTTAAACCAGCATCAAAACATGCCTACCAGCACATGCTGTTTTTTTCACCAGGGTGGAGCCACGGGTATTCATTTTGTGTTCCCTGATATGTTTTTTTTTGACAGTTGCCTGTTGCCACTGACTAGCATTTTATAAATCACATAAAATATGATTGGATTCAAATCATATTCTATTGGGAAAAAAATACTGGATGACCTTAGGGTGAGTAAATTAATCAAGTTTTCATGTTTTGGGAGAACTAACACATTTGGCAAGTGCTAAATGTGCACTAAATGTGTAGATCTAGTAAACAATGAAAGCAGACATACTGCAGTGCTGTTCTTTCATTTGAGGTTTAGACTGTGAGAACTTTATAAACATAAAGGTATTGGAAAAACACTGCACTCATTTCACACTTAGACCACCACTCTAGACAAAGGTGAGAGCCGTTAGTTGTCAAGTGCCAAAGCCAGTGAAACATTGTTTGGTTTTGGTTTAGCACTTTAGTTTAGATTGTAGAGTTGAAAATAACACTAGTAGCCTGGAATGAAATAGTCTGTTTATTATTTATTTAAATTCATCATTACATATTAATTTACCAATTTTGACATCAGTACATTACCAAATACAAATCTGAGGTGCGACTCAAACCAGGCCATTAAAAAAAAAAAAAAAAATTTTGACTTTTCCTTCTTTATTTTTAGCTTAATTAGATTTGTGATGAATCTGGAAATGCTGCTGTGTGTCTGTGTTCATACAGTCACACAATCCTAATTAATCAATAGCGACATTATCAATAGTATTAATGCTAACTAAGTGCCCACTTCCATATTTTCTGCACATTATCAGGATATTATTACATGTTTAACCTAAAGAAAAAAACATAAAATTATAGCTGTTGGTTAGATAAAATAATATCATGACTTTCCAAGTCTTTAAAAAGCAGAATGAAGGATAGGTAATATCAAATGTAGTCAAATTGAACTTATTTATTATTTATTTACGACTTTCATTAGTATATATATTTTTTGTTTTACATTTTTCTCCAGATTTTTTAGGGTTGAACATCAAGAAGTATAAAATCAATCATACTCATGTGTTGATGACTTCGGCAGGTTAAGTACAGCATAGGTGCTGTTGATTTGGCTGGACAAAATATTTTTATGCCGCTTGGAAAAATTCACCATGGCACATTGAAAGAGCAATAGTAGCATTTTCAGCTACAGCTGAAAGAAATGAAGTCTTACAGAACACTATTGTACTTGTCATTAAGAATCCTCAATAATAATCTTGACAGAAATTAATTTTAGTAATAAGGATGGATTCACATTTTTTTAAGTGTAGATGGTCCTGATGCAGTTCTTTAACTTGCTGGTGTTGATCAGCGTTAAATTGTTGTGATTTTCTGTTTCACAGACCTTCTGTTTCCACCAAAAACGTTTAATCGTCCTAAAATGGAATAATTTTTCATATTCAGTATTTACAAAAGGTTGGAAGGTTGTATTATTATATCTATATGTCTATGTCACATAAATCACATAAATACTAAAAACATAAGCATACATAAAAGCATGCATTTAAAAGCATACATAAAGAATATTTACATATTTCATTAACTTCAGCTGCCTATGGCGAAAAGCATCAAAGCGATATTTTTACCAATCAGCAGAATGAGCAGAAACCCGTTCATCAGCGCAGATATGATGATGATGATAATCTGATATTGTGTCTGATTCTGATCAATAATCTCCACCACTGTATGATTGTGACACTCAGTTAGTTGATCTGATTCTGTAAAGAAAGTGTTCACAGTCTGTTACTGTAACAACAACTGTTGCTGTTAGTGGAGTGATTGCAGATTTGTAGCACTGAAAACACTGATCATATATTATACAATTGTGACCATGAACCACAAAACTAGTTAGTCATAAGGGTCTTTTTTTTAAAATTGAGATTTATACATAATCTAAAAAAAAAAAAAAGATGAATAAATATGCGTTCCATTGATGTATGGTTTGTTAGGATAGGATGATATTTGAGATGCAAGTATTTGGAAATCTGGAAAATACTGAACAAATTGCCTTTAAAGTTGTCCAAATGAAGTTCTTAACCTTATGAATTTTGGCACAAAAGAAAAAGCCAAAATTTGGACGCATATAGTGTATTGTTGGCCATTGCTACAATTATACCTGTGCTACTTATGACAGGTTTTGTGGTCCAGGGTCACAACTTATAAATATAATTATGTTTTCATAAGTATCTAAAACATTAAAGCAGTAAATAACATGTATGTCTGTATGTAAGTAGTGTTCATGTCTTTATCACTGCAAATGAGCTCACCAGTGATGTATATTCTGGTGCTGTTGCTGAGTTTTGGAGGTGTGCCTGTTTTCATACAGTAATAAACTCCTAATTCATCAGCAGTCACATTATTTATAACCAGGCGATGTTTAAGCTGCACTGAATATTTCTTTCTGAAAGTTTTGTTATAGTGAAAAGGTGATGAGGTTGAAAATGATCGTAGAATCACTGTTGGAGGATCTGATATTTTGTGTAAAATCCAATAAACATCATTTTCATCAAGATCACAGTTTATGGTCACATTTGATCCCAAATCAGTTAGTAGATCTGACACTGCATACTGACAGCAGATTAATACACCTGTAAGATTCAAAAATAAATAAGATTACCCACATAAAACCCATGTGATGCTTAACATAAAACTATTTGTAATTTTAAGCTTACAAAGCATGTAAATATATTGATTTCATGTAATAAACTCACAGAGCTGAAGCTGAATGATCTTCATGATGTTGTTGTGGTTGAAACACTTCAGTATGAAATCTGTTTCCCTCCATATGACATTTGAGATGAAGTCACTGCAGCTCTGAACCAGAGACAGGAAGAAAAAAAAAAAAAAACCTTCATACGTCAAGCAGAGGAAGTCAAAGTCAAATTAGTGTTCTTTTCAGCAATGTGTGATCAGACCAGATCAGACTAAAATGGCTTTGTCTTGCTAACCAAGACTTTTTTGACATTTTTTAGATGCTCTGACCCAGTCATCTAGCCATCACTATTTGGTCCTTGTCAAAGTCACTCAGATCTTTTCACTTGACCATTTTTTCTGTTTCCAACACATGAAGTTTAAGAACTGATTATTCACTGTTGTGGTTGATCAGTGTAACTTCACCTCTCTCTTGCAACAACATCTCTTCTCTTCTCTGACGATGTTTACTTGCATGAGGGCAGAACAACCTGTCACTCGCATAATATCACAGCACTAGCAAACTACAAAGATCCAATCAACTCCATATAAATAACATCAAGCCCTACTCTTTTTTTCTTGTTGAAGAACACATTTTACTATACGTCACAATAAGGAAGAAAAGACTATCACAAGCCATTTTAAGCAACTGACCGACTTACTTATTCATAAAGACAGTCCCTTGCCGCCACCTATTGGTGTAACAATGTAACGTGCACTGATAAAAAAACAAAAAAAAAAAAAAAAGAAAAAAAAACTCTTGAAGATCAGAATCCAGAATCCAGAGGAACTACGAAAGCAAGCTTCACTCTGATACTCATGTAAGTCCATATACTCAAGTGATTTTTTTCGTCTGTCAGCGTTGTGCTTATTGAATACATTACAAATTAGTGGCAAGGTCTGCATTGACAGCTACTAATGTAACAGCAGGATTTGGATGGGAAGGAAACAGAATGAAAGACAGGTAAAAGAGCACATAATCAAGAGAGGGGAAGCTACTGAATGTCTAAAAATAAATCCACAAATGAACTTGTTCAAGGATAAAGAGTGAAGAAGGTGTCATCAAAAGGGCACCTTTTAGAGTGTTTCCAAAACGGAAAAGCGGAAGGCAGACAAAGACAGAAGTATAAAGTGAAACGTAAAATTAAACTAATGCAAGTTCAGGTACGAATGACCTTTCCTGCATGGACTTGTGCAGAGATGGGAAGTAACTAAGTACAAAAACTTCGTTACTGTTCTTAAGTAGATTTTCTGGTATCAGTACTTTATTTCACTATTTATTTTTCTGACTACTTTTTACTTTTACTCCTTACATTTTTTACACAAATATCTGTACTTTCAACTTATTCCATTTTAAACCAGGCTCGTTACTTTAGTTTTAATCAGCATTTGGTGGATCACCATTCGATAACAAATCTTTAATAAATCATGGATCGGTTAGTCTTTACTGTAGTGATGTGAAGTTCGAATCATTTTACCGACTCGGACCTTTGAGTCTCGTTCAGCAAAATGAACGAATCTTTTTTCGAGTCATTTCGTTCATTTTAGCAAAATATTATTAAAATGTTGTTACACTTCAAACAAAACAAAACTATAATGCTATAAGAAACAGAAAATATTAATTCATTGTTTACCTGGGTCTTTAGTCTATTAGCTCACCTCACCTCTTATCTGACAAGTTTTCGGGTTTGAGTAGTTTGTTCATCACGTGACAGCCCAATAAGCTTAACCAACGCAGTCTGAGCCGGGAAGAGAGTTGATTAGTTCATCTCTCGAGTCTTCGGGTTCGAGTCGTTCGTTCATCACGGGACAGCCCCATTAGATGAACGAACGACTCCAAAAACCCGAGGACAAACAGGTGAACTAATTTCAGTACAGAACCTAATAGGATGTTGCGCATGCGCGACTGAACGAATCACTCCCCAAAACGACTCGTTCTTCCCGAGTCACTTTAAAAAACGCCAACCGGTTTCTATCAGAGCAATCATTGCAAGTCATTTGGGTGGTTCATAGAGGCAAAATTACTTTGTCTGTTCAGGACTTAAAGTGAAGGATCTGTACTTTTGCCACCTCTGGTATGAAGGAGGCATTTTGCTTACTCCAGACTTCAAAATGTAGTTAGACACTGGATCTGCTTTATCTGTCATCTCCACAGCTGATTACAAGCAACTGTTCTCAAAAAACACTGATGCAAAAGACATCAGAGATATCAAAGAATCAAAGATTAAAGTATCTCCAAAAGGAAAATTGCCAGTAACTGTAACTGTAGGATCTAATGTTGTGGAAACAAACAATGGTTTTCTCAGATTTGTCAATAAAGCTCAAGAAGCAGAGTTCCAGATGTCAAAATAAGACTTTATTGAACACAGCAACAAAGCCGAGATGACAGCCGCTGCATATGAATCTTTGTCTGTCCGGGCATCCATACTTATACTCTGTTCTTATCAGTCTTTTCAGCCAAAAAATGACGATTCGGCCTCTGATTGGTCTTACTCCACTACTTTGAACCATTTTCCATTTCATCCTTGGTCT
>JAHKKF010530332.1:0-11575 GCA_019740295.1 Labeo calbasu
GATAAATTATAGATATTAAATATAAATATTGTATTTGTATTGTTCATTTGTTTGTGTACTTATAATTGTAATTATTGTTGTTGTTGTTATTATTTTATTATTATTTTTAACTGAATATATAATTAAATCTACTATTATTATTATTATTATTATTATTATTATTATTATTAATATTGTTATTATTATTTAGTTTTATTATTATTACTAATTATTAATTATTCATTTGTTATTTATTTATTGCAATTATTATTTTATATAATAAAAATATCTGATGACTATGCTTATGGGTTTCATACCAAATATTTTGTATTACTTGGTTTTCTTTCTGTCTGTCTGTATATTATATCTGTGTATAAAAACATGGTATTTTGGTATGAAATGGTTTTAAAACAAATAGTTTTGGTTAAAATAGCATTGTTATTGTATTTAACAGCATTTTTACCATATTTAAACATAATATAAACATTAAACGTTTTAAATCAATAGTTAGGGTATACCCTTACGAAAATTAACCATGGTTTTATCATAGTAAAAGTGTAGTAACCATGGCTTTTTGGGTATTGATTACTATTGGTAAATCCAGAGTTTTACTACAAATACCACGGTTAAACTCTGGTTACAATACCAAAAACATGGTTAATTTGTAGCAACCATGGTTTAAGTATAGTAACCATGGTTTTTTGGTTTTATTTGTAGTAAAACCATGGTTAATTTTCGTAAGGGTATGATATATCAGCGATTGTCGAATATAGTAAACTCTTATTCCCTTCATGTTATTACTTTGAAGTGCACTCAAACTACATCTCAAATTATTTGATATTTGTAGTAAACCTTAGGGGTTTTGTTTTGTTTTGTTTTGTTTTGTTTTGTTTCCCATAAATGTTGCCTTTATTTCAGTGTTGCACAGTGTCTGGACTTTTTGTCTTCAGGGATGTTTGTCTCCTTAGCAGCTGTTTCAACAAAGGTCCCAAGAGCCTTTCCACATCTGGTACTGCTGATGCTGTGACTGCATGCCAGGATGGTGTTGTGAGGGATACTGTGCGGTTAGAGTGTAGGGTAAAGAGGAAGCAGGGAGGTCAGGAAACTTCTTGGAGCCACAGCGGGGCAGATTCCCCTCCGCTGCTCACTTCCTCTCACCTGACAGTATCTAGAAAGGCTGTGTGTCATTCATAGTTTTTGGCTGATAAAGGCAAAAGACCTTCTCTGCAAAAATCTAAAGTTGTGGGTCTCTACGAACATCTGAAGAACAATCAAACATACCTTTTAGGAAGTTTTTGGTCATATCACACCCCTATTTTCTATGGAAGCCTGTTTCTGCCACTGAATAATAAAAAAAAAAAACTGGGGATTGCAAGAAAAACTCAGAATTGCGAGATTTCAACTCTGACTTTAAAATGAATTAAAATTCCTACTTTTTTCCCAGTTGCGAGTTATAAAATCCAATTTTGAGTGGAAAAAAAAATGGTATTTTCTCAGAATTGTGAATTTATATCTCTGTCTCTGTAATTTACAGTTGTGTTACAAAGTCAGAATTGCGAGTTAAGTCAGAATTGTGAGATATAAATTGTTCTGAATTTTCTTTCTCAGAATTGCGAGTTGATATCATGCAATACTGACTATAATTTGCAACTGCGAGAAATAAAGTTGCAATTCTGAGAAATAAAGTCAGAATTTAAATATAAACTCATTTTTCTCAGAATTAAGAGTATATTTCTTGCAGTTGCGAGTTATAAAATCCGGCATTGCATGATATGATTTTTTTTTTTTTTTTTTTTTTTTTTTTTTTTTACTTTTTTTTGTTGTTTTTTTATACTTGCAACTCAGTTTTTTTTTACTTAAACTCACAGTTCAGACTTTTTTCTCCGAATTGTCAGATATAAACAATTGCAAGTTATAAAGTCCAGTTCTGAGGGGGGAAAAGTATATTGCATATTGTAACACGCAATTGCTAGATATAAAGTCGCAATTCTGAAAAAAACTCACAACTGCAAGATATAAACTCGCAATTATGAGAAAAAAGCTCAGAATTTAAATTAAATTTAATTTTAATTTAAAATCAGTTGAAATCTTGCAATCTGTTTTTATCACAATTCTGACAAAAGTTTATATCTCACAATTTTGAGAAAAAAGAAACTTGCAAGCTGTAAACTCACAATTGCCAGAAAAAAGTCTAATAAAGATAAAAAGTCGCTATTACCTTTCTTTTTTTTTATTCAGTGGCAGAAAAGGGCTTCCATAATTTTCCAAGCATACACTCTAAAAGAAATCAGTAGAAATTGGGTCTAATGTACTGTGTTAATATAAAGAAATTTTCCAAATTTATTTAAAAATATTATTTTGAATTATGTATTGTTTTGTGTTATGTTTTAGGGTTAAAGATAATGTCTATAAGTTGAAAATGTCCTGACAGAAAAATAACCAGTATCATTTTCAGTTTTTTCTATGGTTCTTTTTTACTTGAATACTTGGAGCTAGAGAAAAAAATAGCTGAATGTGGCTTTGAATATATTTGGTTTCGAGAGTAAGGTATATGTGTCACCCGAGTGCAGTTAATGCCACAGTTTGCAGTTCATTTGTCCCTCAGTCTCGTTTTGAGGTTTGACATCTCTGCGTCGGGTCAAATAGTGCTAATATATTACTTACGCATTGTGTAACTCTACAACGACCGTCTCCTTCTACATTTCCGTGTGGAAAACCATGGCAGCTTGCCTAAAAAGTCAGTTAGTGTTAGTTTTACTCTCATGAGTGTTAGATGATATATAACTCTCTCTCTTCAGAGGTGCCAAGTGAAGCATGAAGCATGACCAAAAATGGTTTTTAAATTAAATCACATCACCTTCTTGCAATTACATATTTTTGACAGTGTTAAAATTTGTCATGCCAGCCTGTATTTTTAGCCCCAAGTACTGCGACAAATGTGTTTTTGCACATCCATGTACGTTTGTGGAATGTTGGGTTTAGTTTAGGTTAAATTTGATTTACGCATCTATTGAAATCTCCGTATGTGAGAAGAATCAGCGAAGTGAACATATTGTTTCCATTGAAGCCTGATGCGTTCAGCATTACTCATGTAACCCTGACATAAGTAAAACAGATGATGTGCATCCAGGAGAGTTATAGACTGTAGAATAACAGAGAGATCCTGATGAAATTTATGGACATGTGAACCTGAAAACATTTCAGAAATGCCGGTGATTCGGTAAAACCTCAGTTTGCTTGAGAATATCCATGCAAAGGATGATATTCGCTTCCCTAAAGTGACAATTTGGTGTTTTTCTGTCACAGTATCCCGCAGCCCTCATGAACCTCGGAGCTATTCTGCATCTCAACGGCAAACTTCAAGAAGCGGAGGCTAATTATCTGCGAGCCTTGCAGCTGAAGCCGGACGACACGATTACTCAGTCCAACCTGCGTAAGCTGTGGAACATCATGGAAAAACAGGGCTTGAGGACCATGGCTCCTTGACTTCGATACGTTTGATGGAGCACCTTCACTGAGGTTGTACTCTCAGAGCTCTCACCAATGAGGTAATTGACATCCTAGGGCTGACAAGGACGTCTTCAATCCTGGGTTACCTCAAGGGATGCTTGAACACATGAGAGCGCCTGCGTTTGGTAAAACCAAGACATTCTGAAACTGCGGAGCTTCCCAGACGTGTCGGGAGCTGTTAACTTGAAGTGGCCCATAGATCCATACTTGAAGTCTCATGATAAATTAGATTTTAATTAGTTAGTCGATGCTTAATAGTCTTGACGGGCAATATTTGCCCTGAGGCTGTATGAAATTGAGGAGTGAGAGTGCTACAACCCCCATGAGGCTATACTCTGCATGTACAGTGCGTTTCGCCATTCATATGATTGGAATCATTAATATTTAATGAGCACATCATGGCTGATGGAAACACGAAAAAATCATATCATCGAAACATCAACTAAATAATGAGATAAATAGACCAAACATGTCATAAATCTCTCTCACTGTAAAATAAAAACAGACATCCATTGCGTCAAAATGATCGATTTGTGAGGTTGTAGATTTAATGACGCTGTATATAGAAGCACGGATGATGGTTTGATTTGGGATGTGGAATTTTTAGCGAATGCATTTATGTGTTTCATTAACGTACAATGATTCAGACATGCCTGCCCGCGACACTAGATAAGTTCTGGGTTCAAGAAATTGGATCCATTTGATTCATTTTGCCAAAAATGACAGGAAAACAGGAAAGAAACATTGAGTAAGCTATGTAGCGAATTGAACTTGCAAGCTCTCTTTGCCTTACTTTGCAAAAATCTGTTATGTAACGGAAGGATACAGTGGATTTTAAGTACTTGTTGCATTAATAATATAAAATGGGGATGGAAAATGTACACTTGTTAGAATATCACATGCAATGTGTTAATTCACAATTATTAATTACACTACTGTTCAAAAGTTTGAGTTTGCTGTTTAGCAGTTTGGGATCAGTAAAGTCTTTTCTGCTCATCAAGGCTGGATTTATTTGATTAAAAATACAGAAAAAACTGTAATATTGTGAAATGTTATTGCAAGTTAAAATAGCGGTTTTCTGTTTTAATATACTTTAAAATGTAATTTATTCCTGTGATGCAAAGCTGAATTTTCAGCATCATTACTTCAGTCTCCAGTGTCACATGAGCCTTCAGAAATCATTCTAATATGCTGATTTATTATCAGTTGTGCTGCTCTTTTTTTTTTTTTGGAACCTGTGATACTTTTTTAGGATTCTTTGATGAATAAAACATTAAAAATAACTGCATTTATTTAAAATAGAAATATTTTGTAACAATATACAGTTTAAAAATTCAGGGGCATTAAATTTTTGTTTTTCCTGTTTTTTTAAGGAAATTAATAGTTTTAATTCATCAAGGGTGTGTTAAATTGATTAAAAAAAGAAAGACTTATGTTTGAAAATATTTGTATTTTGAATAAATGCTGTTTATTCAAAGAATGAATACAAATCCTGGAAAACGTGTCACAGGCTCCAAAAAAATATTAAGCAGCACAAGTGTTTCAGACATTAATAATATAACAATAATAATAATAAATCAGCATATTAGAATGATTTCTAAAGAATCATATGACATTGAAGACTGGAGTAATGATGCTAAAAATTCTGCTTGACATCAGAGGAATAAGTTACATTTTAAAGTATATTAAAGTAGAAAACCATTATTTTAAATTGTAATAATATATGTATAAATAATAAATGCAGCCTTAATGAGTCAAAAATACTTGTTTAAAAATCTCACTGATCCCAAACTTTTGAACGGCAATGTACTTTTTTTTAAAAATAAATACTTTTATTTAGCAAGGATGGATAATGGAAATCGATCGAAAGTGACAGTAAATACATATAAAAATAGATGCTATTAAAATATGCATCATAGTTTTCATAAAAATATATAAAAATAAAATGTGTAACTGTTTTCAGCATTATTAATAAGAAATTTTAAGAGCAAAAAGCAAATTAGCATATTAGAATAATTTCTGAAGGACCATGAAGACAAAGAGTAATGATGCTGAAAATTCAGCATTGCATCAGGAATAAATGACATGAAAAACTATTATATATAATTTATTTTACATTTTAATAATGTTTCACAATATTACTGTTTTTACTGTATTTTTGATCAAATAAATGCAGCCTTGCTGAGCACAAGAGACTTCTTACAAAAACATAAAATCCCAAACTTTTGAAAAGTAGTGTTTATTAGATCTGAACATCCGATAGGATCGTGGACATCGACTAGTTCTCTGACCGAACTAGTTGAACAGACTGGTAGTTTAATCGCAAAGCTTTGACTGGTAACTCCTAACCAAATACAAATCCTCTCACTTGTTGCACTCATCTAACAATATACAGCCATAGTTTTGTAAGGGATTGTTTATATGTAATATTGGTTTAATATTTTTCTTCTATGTTTGAGTGTATAAATGGAACCTAATATATAAAACGACACGTCACACAGTGATGTTGTCGCTCGAACACGGAAAACAGTGAGCCAGAAACATTATATACAAATACTTGTTTCAGATTGTTTCATTCATTCTACAATTACATTGTTTCATGATTGTCTTTGTTCGTCCTTGTTCCTGATTTCCATCAATGTGTATGTAGTAAGTAGAAACAATTGGTGATCCAACCAATTTTTACAAAGGATTTTCTTGTGATGTGATTCTCACTATCACTTTAAAGAAATGAAGTGAAAATTCTGACCCAAAAATGAAATTCAGTTGTTTTCTCGCCCTCAAAACCCATTCTATTGAACACAAGAAAAACTGAGAAAGTAAAAATGCAATTACAATGAGGGAAAAAAAGGATGAAAAGTGCCATAAAAGTTCAACCATAATAAACCTGTCATGTACTATATTCCACATTTTCCCGAGCTATACTATAGCTTTGTGTGATGAATGAATATAGAAATGCCTTATAAACATCTTATTTGACGCTTTTGCAAAATTTCAGTCCCCTATTCATTGCAGTAGCATAGAAATGAGCAACCAAATGTATTTAGAAAAACATGAGGGTGAATACATTACAGAATTTCAATTTTTGGGTTAATAATCTATTTACAGGTCTAGCAAATGTCATGTCGGACAACCGAGTCAGTATTAACTTATTCCCTTTTTGTGTTGTCTTGGGAAAAAAAAGGAAAAAAAAGGAAAAGAAAGAAGAAAAAAAGCAGCTGGCTCTGTGTTATATGTCAAAAGCGTATGAAATATTTCTGATTCAAGATGCCCTTTTTTAAATATATTTTTGAGCTGAACTAATTCATGCATTGTTTCAGTGAGACGTGTGTAATGGGAGCACTTTCAAGGGAATAAATACAGAATTTGTCATGCATTTGCTTAGACGGTCTCTCAGACGAACTTATTGCTTCACATTTCTCTACTTCCATTGTCTTTTCTTCCCTCCCAAAGTTACTGAGCAAAATGCAGTGAATGGGTGCCGTCAGAATGAGAGTCCAAACATCTGATTAAAACGTCACAATCCACAAGTAACCCACACAAATTCAGTCTATAAATTAACATCTTGTGAAAGGAAAAGCTGCTTGCTTTTGGTAAATAAAGATGTTTTTTAACTTTGAACTAAGTACATTTTCAGTCAATTTGGCTGAAATTTCTCTTTAATGCAGAAAAACACCATTGTGGCTAGAGTAGCGTAAGATTGGAATAACAGAGCTCCCATGTCGTCACAGGACGTTAATTCTTCATAGTTAGCACATTACCATAGTAAACCGTTTGTAATTTTCTTCAGTCTCAGTTGTAACGTGATTGTGTCTTGTCTGTCCTCCACAGTGTAAGTTATTGCATAGTTTCTAGTGCTATTAGTTGCTACTGCATCAATACTGTACTGTTCTTAGCTGTACCCGGTGTGTCTGTTAAGATGACAGTTTTCACATGGACTCACACAATGCAGACTTACACGACTGAGACACCTGCACCCGTACTGTAGGCGTGAGTGTTGAAGTCTTTCCTCAGGGATTTGGAGAGGTGGTGATATCCAAGTTGGTGCTCTCAGAGCAGAGAAGGAGTTTACCTTTTTTTTTTTGGAAAGCGTTGCATTTGTATAAATTATCAAGATTTGTAGCCTTTCTTTCTTCTGTTTTTGTATAAAGACTGACGTATGTGCCAGATAAGACATTTCTCCCAATGTCATGTTTTTTCCATAATAAAGTACCCCGGTGTTCTGCTCTCTTCTCCAGACTCTCTATCATTGCAGTACAAACATTTCAAAGGTCTGTGATCCATTCCCGCTCATTTTGTTTTCATTTAACGTCATTCAACTTCAATATTGGGCTCTCTGCACAATGACTATAACAGGCAGCATTGAGTATTATTGCTGCAAATCTTATGGTTATATAAATACTTTAAAATAGAACCAAGAATTCATGATCTCCATGGAAACCGGTCTGTGTGGGTGTTATATGTAGGGGATTTAATGGCATCACTGTAAAATAAGCTTAATTTCTTAGGTGTTGCATTAGGTATCACAGTTTACAGCATGTATTAATCTAGGTTAATGTTCATTTATAAATATGGTTTTGGTGGTTAATTCATGTTTGCTAATAACACCTCTCATTCTATCTCATTAGCCAAACTTAGCAACTAGCCTAAGACATGCTAGCAATGTGTTAAATCATGTTAGTATGCTAACAACATGCAAATCATTCTAGAGATATGTTAGCAACATGCTAGCAAAATCTTAATCATGGTATCAATGTGTTAAAACATGCTAACAGTGTGTTAAATTATGCTAAAACAGCCTAACAATGTTAAATCATGCTAAAACATGCTAGCAATGTAGTAAATTATATTAAAACATGCTAGCAGTGAAGTAAATCATGTTAAAGCATGTTGACAATAAGTTAAATCATGCTAGAAACATGCTAGCAACATGTTAATCATGTTAAAGACATGTTAACAATGTGTTAATCATGTTACCAAAATGCTAATCATGCTAGAAAAATGTTGGCACCATGTTAACGTGTTAATTATGCTAGAAACGTGCTAGCAATGTGTTAAATCATGCTAACAGTGTTAGCAACATGCTAATTATGTCTTTATGCTAAAGACGTGTTAACAACGTGTTTACTGCATGTTAATCATGTTACCAACATGTTAGCAAACATGTTAACTACATGCTAATCATGTTACCAACATGCTAATAATTCTATAAACATTTTAACAAAATAACTACATACTAATTATGTCAGAAACATGTTAAATACATGCTAAAATCATGCCAGGGAAATGTTGGCTATGTGTTAATCAATCAGAAATGTGTTAATTCATGCTAACAATATGTTAGCAACATGCTAATTATGTTAGAAACATGTTAGCAACATGTTAAGTACATGCTAATCATGTTAGCAGCATGATGATAGTTCTATAAGCATGTCAACAACATGCTAACTACATGCTAATCATGTTAAAACATGCTAACTACATTTTAATCATGCTACCAACATGCTAATCATGCCAGAAACATGTTGGCAGCATGTCAACTACATGCTAATCATGTTAGAAACATGCTAGCAACATGTTATCGACATTAATCATGTTAGCAAAATGTTAACAACATGCCAATTATGCTAGAAAAAATGCTAATCATGTTAAAAACATGCAAGCAAAATGTTAACATGTTAATCGTGGTAGAAAAATGCTAGTAACATGTTAACTACATGCTAATCATGGTAAAAACATGCCAACTACATGTTAATGATGCCAGCAAACATGTTAATCATGCTTAAAACATGCTACCCACACTCTAGTCACATTAAAAACATGCTAACAACACACTAGCATAAGTTTGTCATGACAAACTTATCTAGTTATTATTGCTCATACGTTACATTATGGGTTGTTCAGGTCATTTAACAATACGTATTCAACCTTGTTTGTTTTGCAGGCATGAATGATACCTCATACTGTGCTTCTTAAAGTGATAGTTCACCCAAATATGAAAATTCTGTCATTAATTACTCACCCTCATGTTGTTCCAAACCCGCAAATCCTTTGTTCATCTTCCGAACACAAATTAAGATATTTTTGATGAAATCCAAGAGCTTTATGACCCTGCATAGACAGCAAAGCAACTAACACGTTTAAGGTCCAGAAAGGTAGTAAAGACATTGTTAAAATAGTCCATATGACATCAGTGCTTAAATCCTAATTTTATGAAGCTACGAGAATACTTTTTGAGCACAAAGAAAATAAAAATAACAACTTTGTTCAACATCTTCTTCTCTTCCATGTCAGTCTTCGACGCATGTTCACCAGAGTAGCACAATGCATGCACAATGATTGTGACTTGACAGAATTTTCATTTTTGGGTGAACTATCCCTTTAAGCTCTCTTTACATTGAGTAACCAATGCCCCTTCACAACTTGCTTCTGAAAATGTGAAGGTAGTTAGAAGTTGAACAAATTTGAAAATTTATTAGATGTGTCATTCATATCTGCTCTTTTGGTCTCACTGCACAACTATGTAATGTAAATATTCACATTCACATCTGGGACGTGTGTTTCGCCCCTCCTCCACACTCACTATCCTGTTGACAGCCAGAAGCCGTCCGCCCTGGAAAGAAACTAAGCCATGTGTTGTATCTCACATGTTCTTCTCCGTGGCCCTTTCTCACGTCTGATCACACTATGGGGCCTTGTTGATTTAAAATGTGTAAGGCGTTTGTGTGCATGTCCGCTACATGTTTCTCATCTCCTTTACAAAACACAGGTGTCTCGTATCTCAGCGAGTGACGGTCAGACAGAAGACTGGTGTGAAACGTTCGTCAGCTGAAACAGTACGGTCTTTGAACTGCACAACTATGTTTTCTTATGCATTGCTTTTCTTTCCAGCCAGGATTTGAGGATTTTTCCAGAAAGCTGGTGATTTATACCTTCGGCTACTTTACCATTCTTAGATATGTATATTTAATACATTTACACAGCAGTCTCGCTCTATGTTCTCAAGCATTTTAAGTATATCTTATGAATCATGTAGCCTAAAGTCTTAAAATTAAGGCTATGTTGAGAATAGCATACTTCTAATATTTCTGCTACGTATAGTATGTACACTATACTATACATGCTTTATATGCTTTATCTTGCAATTCAATGCACTTAATTTGACCTTCCATGTCCAGTGTGACTAATAAACCCGAATTAATGTCAGTTGCAATTTTCAACACTGTTATATTGGAAAGTTAGCACATTTTTACAGAAACTTGGATTAAAAATGAAACATAACACCTTTTTTTCCAGAGAACTTTTTTCTTTGACTTTCTCATAATGGTTATGTTGCGACAATGTAGCATACTACAGCTTACAAAGCTTTGCATACTACTATCAGCATGCGAAAGTCACTATTTACTTACATTTATTGCAAAGTTAGCATTTTTTACACAAACTTGGTTTGAAAATGCAAAATGACTTTTTTCAGGTAATATTTTTTCTTTAACTTGTCTTGTAAATGGCTATGTGACAACAATGTAGCATGATATTATTAGTATGCAAAAGTCACTTTTGACATATTTTTACAGAAACTTAGATTAAAAATGCTTGATTATACAACATTTTAGCAAACTATGGTTTAAAAAGTTTTACATACAACCAAAAGTCTATTTACCAAAATTCAATTCAATTCAAATTTATTTGTATAACGCTTTTCATGATACATATCATCGTAAAGCAACTTTACAGCAAATTAAAGTTTTTACAATACATTTAGTAGTAGCTTACTAGCAGTGACTATGTCATTGATGTACATATGGCAGAGATGTATGGTAAAGATAAATTAATGACATAATCAAACAGACAAAGAACACTATAAATTAGTAGCAAAATTCGGTAGTGCTGTATGTTGTTTCAGGGTTGGCATCATCTGAAGTCCTCTGAGGGGTTGGCATCATCTTTTCTTAAAGGGGTAATCAGATGCCCATTTTCCACAAGTTGATATGATTCTTTAGGGTCTTAATGAAAAGTCTCTAAAATACTTTGATTAAAAATTCTCAATGGTTTTGTAAAACAACACCCTTTTTACCTTGTCAAAATG
>JAHKKF010530332.1:18995-30296 GCA_019740295.1 Labeo calbasu
TGAAGACGCGGAAGTTTTATCAAAGGACAAACGGATTTCCAGCACTAAAAATCACTTGCTGTAGCTCTGCTACTAAATTTATTTAAAAATGTACAGCTGTGATCAGCTGTTTCTCAATCTTGGCTGAGCTTTCAATGTTATTACTGGAAAGGATGGAGCTAATTGGTTGAATCTTGTCACATGACCCGAGGTGCGCTTGCGGCATTCTGAAAAGTTGAGATGTTTTCATCTCGATGCGGTGCGGACGCGCCTGAAAAAACCGAGCGCGTCGCACCGCCTGCGCGTCGCGACTGCGTCGCTTCCGTTATGAGCGCGGCTGCCGCGCGTCTACATTTGAAATAACGACCTTGAGCGCGCAAAAGACGCGATATGTGAACGGCCCCTTAGCCGCCTTTCCACCATCTCCAACGAACCACAAGCGACAGACCGGAAGTCATTCGTTTTCAGTGGCTAGCAGTGCGTGGTAACGTGTTGTCAAAGTTTTCCAAGATGCCACAACATAGCGCTGCCTTTGGCTGTAAAGACCACCAAGAATTCCCAAAGAAACTGGATAGCTTTTCACAGGTAAGAATGTTGGTTTGTGTTTTTATATATATTGTATATGTAGTGTTAACTAAAGCTTTCAATATGTAGTGTATTAGTTTAGCAAAATATTCAGCTTAAGCCTATTGCAGATATATATATATATATATATATATATATATATATCCACCTTACTTTTCAACGCGGAAGGGAAATAGCAAGAAGCAAACAAAATGCAGTAAACATTAAAACTGTTACCACTACAAACCAGTATGTTCTTAATTAAGATAATACATTAAAATAATACGGTTAAGTCAACAGTTTGCAATACTAAGCAGCAAAACGTTTTGTACAGCTAAAAATAGCTCGAAGCTAATGACACTGCCCGCTCTTACAGGAAAAACAAGGTGGATAACTGGTTGCAGATGCACAGTCCACTTGCTCTTTAATGTTTCTGGGCTGGTTTTGACCGTTCCAATATGGAGGATGGCTTTCATATACAGCATAGATATTTATAGCTATGCATATACAGTAGTGGCCTATATAATCAGAAGCTAATGTGTATTTATATCTATGCGGGGCTCATAGTGTCTGTGGTGGTTATGGCTCTGCTTAAAGAGGTAAAACATTCACCCTCATGTCATTCCAAACATGACTTTCTTTCTTTGCTGGAAAGCAAAAGAAGATATTTTGAGGAAAGTTTAGGTCCAAACATTATTGGAGCACATTGACTTTCATTGTATGGGCAAAATGGTTACAGGTTTGGAAAGATATAAAGATTATAAAGAGCAAATGATAACCATCTAAACCTAAACACACTTAGCCTATGAGATGTGGAGGTTATGATGGCCATGACTTAAATAAGTTGTACCGCACAGGTGACTCTGAGAGATACTGCTGTAGAGCATGTCTCAGCTGTCAGTAAGTCTTGTCTAGCACCCTATTAAGGTAACAAACTGAATATCCCAAGGGTGAAATGGCTATATGTCACATCTTAATGCCCCACACTGGCAGTCGGCCTGTGTGGTGTTGGACGGTGTAATCACACTTGGTGTGAAATGAGGAGTGAGCGATATAACCCAGACCACTGTCATCCCATAACGTCCATCTAAATTATAGAAAACAGCCATCCTGCCAAAACCGGAGACTCTTTTTAAATAAGTTGTAATCAGTTGACATAGTGGGCAAGGACAAAAAAGGGGGAATGACAACCTTGTCAAACTAAATTGCTGTTTGCAGCCTCACACTCTTTCTGTGTCATGTTATCTCACAGTCTCACAGCTGGGATGCTTTGCATCTGTTCTGCACAGTGTTTGTGTGGGCAGGTGGGTATGTTGTGCATGTATTCGGGTTTAATTAGTTACGGGCCCACAAACGGATGCAGATATCTCAACAAGACAGGTGGAGATCAATTGAAAGAAAGATTGGACGTAGTCCAGGGACACTGCTGAGATGGATTTGTCCCCGGACACACGCTGCTTATTAACCTTTCAATCCAAACTCGGTGCAGAATATAATGAGGTTTTCAACGAGTATTGACAGTAAATGGGATAAAAATAAGGTAGAGAGCTGCAGCACCTGTGTCTGTCTTCAAGGTTATATGTGTCACTATGGTTACAAAAAAGTTATATGTAGAAAACTGAGAATAAGGAAAATAACCAGATGGATGTTTTGCGAAACAGAGTAATTTATTTTATAATGAGGTAATATTTTACAGTGTCCTGCATTAGCATAATGATGTGTAATGTTTAAATAAGCACTGTAGACCTAAACCTGTTGCTCAAAAGTTTGGGGTTTGTACAACTTTTTAATGTGTTTTAAAGACGTCTCTTACAATCACCAAAGCTGCAGATGTTTGATCCAAAATGCAGTAAATATTGTGAATTATTAATGCAATCTAAAATAACTGTTTTCTATTTTACTAGATTTTAAAATGCAATTTATACCTGTGATGGCATACATTTTTCTGATAGAATTTTGAAAACATTACTAAATTAAAAATGTTGTGCTGTTTAATTTTTTAAATGCATTTTTTCAGGACTCTTTGATTAATAGAAAGTTAAAATGAACAGCATTTCGCCTATTTTAAATAGATTTTTAAAATAAGATTTTAAATGTATTTACTATCACTTTTGATCAAGTTAATACATCAGTATATGTTTCTTTAACGAAATATCTTACTGACCTCAGACTTTTGTGTGAATACAATAATATGTGACATTTTCTTTAAAAGTCGTTGAGTTTAGACTTGTAGTAAGGTAAGGCTGGGGTTGCAGCTTGATTGAGTAGGTGCAATAAAATGCATAATATATGTTCTTCCTTCTCTAACTTACAATTTTTGTATCTGCTCATATGATTTATTTTAGAAAAAAAAAGTTTTTTAGTTTCCGTGCTGTATCTGAAATGGTTGGATTTATAGCACACAGTGAATAAAATATCAAATAAATTACTGTTACAGGTTACAGCGCATAAAGTAGAATGCTGTGTACTCATATCTCCTATAACTAAAACTGATTTATTATGTGATGCTATAAAAGATGAAAATATAGGTGTCAGGAAGGTATAATGAATCCCCTGTGCGTCATAATACGGCTTCTCATTTCTATCACAACTCTTCTGACCTTTAACCATCCCACTTCTGACAAGAAAGGACTTTCTCACTACATGTTTCTACATAATGTTCCCATTCTAAATGTACACCCACTCTGAGAGCTATAATATCATGCAGTAAAGCATTATTTATCCTCTGACTTGACATGCATGCGAATGGATATTTTTTCTAGTGAAAGCTTCATCGAGGAGTAATCACTGTTTATGTGATCACACTGCAAAGCACTATTATCCATTTTCTGACTGTGTAGCAGCTGAAAGACTTCAGCTCTGGGCGCTAGGCTTGTTAGAAAACAAAACATTCTTTATAGAGTCTAAATTTGAGTTCATTTAAGAAATGAAAAATGGAGAATATGAAATGCACTTGTGTTAATGGTAAAATGCAGGCTTACTCAAAATAATGATAGAGAAATAATTTTTCTTGCGCTTTGATGTTCAGCATCTCAGATGAATTGCAGACAGAAGGACTATTAGCAACCCTTGAGAAAAGATAGATTATTGCAAAATCTTTTTTAACAAAACAACACAGCTATGAATTTTGTCATGCATTTTGCTCAGCAATAGCTTTTGTTAAAGAAATAAAAGCATTAGCATTTCAACACTTAGCAGTTAGCTCCGTTTTGTATGTCACCAACCGAACATGCTTAGCATTGCTTTTTCCTCGTATAATATTGTTGGTTTTCATGCTCCATTTCAGGAACGTTGCTCAGAGGAATACTGGCATGTGGATGCTGGCATCATCAGCCCCTCTGGTTGGTTCCTTTCGTTCCCAACCATCTGTTAAGTGTAATAATTGAATATTTTGCCAAGATGTACTGTATAGGAATCAGGCTCATTTCCTGAATGACCACAAGAAATGTGCTTACAGCAAATGTAAATGTAAAATTAATCCTTCTGTCAACGTCGCTCTATTTAAAATTAGCTGGAAAATCCAGCTTGAGATGGTAACTGTGTTTTGGAACATGGTAGCTGGTAGACCATCTTGGACCAGCAGAAAAAATCTGCTACCAGCTTATATAACCAGCTTCAGGTGGTCAGACTGTTTTGGGTTTTGGGAACATGTATGGCTAGTCAAATAAACAGTTTGTTCCAGCAAATGACCAGCTACCATGTTCCAAAACACAGCTACCATCCAAAGTCGTGATGTAACAAGTTGCGACAGATCTGCCTGATTATTATGACACAAATCCAAGGGAAAGTGAATTATTGGCTAATATGTAGGGTGGGAAGTTGAAGTACCTGGTTGTTGATTGGATGGAGGTAAATCTGAATCCAAGGCCGCACTTGGTTGTTAGAAAGGGGCAGGATTTAAAAGGATAGTTCACCCAAAAATGAAAATTTTGTCATTAATTGCTCATCCTCATATCGTTCCAAACCTTTAAGACCTTCGTTCATTTTCAGAACACAAATTAAGACATTTTTGATGGAATTGAAGAGCTTTCTGACCCTGCATACACAGCAACGCAACAACCAGAAAGGCCCAGAAAGGTAGTAAGGACTAGGGTTGCCCCCTAATACTCGACTAACCGTTAGTCGACCAGAAGAGGCTTGGTCGACCAAAATGTTATTAGTCGCTTAGTCGCAGAAAAAAAAAATCCACAGGAAGTGGCGAAGTCATGCAGTCTGTGACGGACAGATCATTAACGGCTGGTCTGTGTGATTTGGGCAGGACATCCAAACGCTCACATATCAGTCATCGACCTCAAATATGGCTTATAATCTGAAATATGTAAGTAGTAGCAACTTTACTTGGCCGCTCAATCTAATGTTAATGTAGACAAATGTGTGCAGAGTGTGGAAGCTAAACAGTAGTGCGCTCCCTGCATGACAGATGGAAGCGCTGGTGCGGTAACTTGCACTTAAAATACTCCGTCATTCATGGTTACATAGATAAGAGTAACACGTCTTTTGAGTCTGTAAAGACTCTACGTTTATTTGTGTGCACTCACAATAACAACAAAACATTGCGCTTCTGTAAAACAATGAAAGCGAATGTGCTTTCTTCCCTCTCGGTCTCTGTGAACCTGAGCGCATCAAGAGAAAGAATGAACCAAAACTGTATTAAAAATATATCTATAGAGAGCAAAATGAAATACTTTCAAATGAACCAATTCAAAAGGAAAACAAATTTTCTCATTTGTCATCCATATGATGACGAGTCAGTCCATGTGACATCAGTGGTTCAGCTGGAATGTTATAAAGCTACGAGAATACTTTTCGTGCACAAACAAAACAAAAATAATGACTTTATTCAAGATTTTTTTCTCTTCTGATGTCACAAGGACTATTTTAACAATGTCCTTTCTACCTTTCTTGGCCTTGAACATAGCAGTACTGTAGCTGTCTTAAAATATCTTAATCTGTGTTCTGAAGATGAATGAAGGTCTTACAGGTTTGGAACGACATGAGGGTGAGTAATTATTAACTGATTTTTCAATTTTGGGTGAACTATTTCTTCAAAGGGGAATAAATGGAAGGAGAGTGTTTTGAAACAAAAACGCCGTTTTTAAATATATCCCGATTAATGTGGATGTAGTCTTAGATTATAAATAGGATGAATCTCTATTTCTTGCCAACTTTAAGCTGATTTTCCAGCAGGTTTTACCTTCCAACACCTGTTTTTCTAGACTGAAGGAATATGTCAACATAGCACTCAATGCCTCATGGCAAAGAACTGTTTTCTTGCCTTACAAAAAACGTCTCAGTGGAGCCTTCACAGGCTTTTGGAGCCACACAACCCGTCAGAATTTCACCGTGATGTTTGAAGTGAAGCCAGCACACCTTACACTACCCTTCAGGATGGATTTTGCTACCTGCCGAGTGTGTGCGGAATGACAGGTAGGCCTCTATTTCCAGAACAGAGCATATGTTTGGAGTATATATAACTGACTCTCCCTCCCTTAATGCTTTGAATATCATCTTGCTGAAAACAGACTGCTGACTCTGTACCACAAGGTGCTGCTGGTACCTCGTCGGACCCCCAGAGTGGGTCTAGCGGGGCCCTGTGGCTCATTATTTATCCACTGAGCTCCAGTCGATGCTGATTGGGGTCCTCAGGGAGCCATTACAGCAGACGATCTGTCCCAAGCAGCCACCGGATTCATCCATCATGCAAAACTGGAGCACTGGCAGGCCGTGCGCACCCTCGGTAGGTCCCACAGAATCTGCGGCACTGCTGCGTCGTGACGAAAGGGAGTGCAAAATGTTGCTAATAGGTTTGGACGCTCATGGGGGACAAAAATTCAAATGTTAGAAATGGGACACCGGTGGGTGGATGCATAGGCGCGACACAACCTATATTGGAGAGCTTAGTCTTGCCTTGTTTTGACACTGTTGGCTTTGCTCAGCACACACAGGTCCTCTGCAGTAGCTGACCTGTGTAGTTCCCATCCTGGCAGGCTCTCTCCGGTAATTCAATACTTTGCTCGGGTTAGGGACCCTATTTACAAATGGGTTTCAGAGAGATGGGGGCCAGTGTGTTTCTGAAGTTTTTGACAGTTATGATACGAATCCCAGTGGAAGGTGCTCAGACTTGCGGTTTGGAAGACGACCAAGAAGGTTAGTGGTTTAGGGTGATTTCTGACTGATATGAAAGTGAATATTTTCCCAGAGATTTGTATGGATTAAAAAAATGCAAGGGAAGAAACCACCTAAGTTGCTGACATACTTAACCCCGCTAAAGTGTCTTCCAATCGACATGCACGTCTGCTTTATTTGGACCTTTTTTCCGATTTGGATTCTTAAATGTATCTTTTGGACATCAACTTGAGTAATCTTTCACCTAGAAGCTATTTTGCCATTTGTCTCAAACACAATAGACTTTAAGTTCCATTAGCATTTGATTAATGTGCCAAAAGTTTGGCTTTCTAAACATTAGGAGCAGTGAAGAAGTGCAGCACTTCTTCAGATGTGAAGCAACAGTTGGTGTTCAACACTCATGTGACACCTTTTTGGATGAACATTCAAACAATGAACCAAATGTACACAAAGAGCAGTGCATATTTATTAACACCAATATATTATCACTGTTGGGGAGTAAGGAACTGTAATTTTTCAGTACAGTTTGTGTTTTAGGGAGACAAAATGCTAGGATTCGGCACAAGCAAACTCTGGAAATAATCAAACACTGTTCTCTATTATATATGTAGTTTGAATTAGTTAATTTGGATAGTTCATTCAGGATAAACAAACCAATTCAACACTCATTTACTAATTCAAATCCCTGTGCACTTTTTTTGTAATTAAATATTTAGTGAAATACTGTTGTTTATTATTGTATTTAAAAACAATTTATATATTTTACAGTTATATAATTATTTTTTTGTTACAGATACATTTATTTACTGCTGTCACCCAACAGTAAATGACATTGTACTGCAGTTAACCTAATTCTAAGATGAACACAACTGTTTATGAAGCTGTATTACGCTGGCATCCATGTCACTCATGAGCACATTTTTTAAAAAAATTCTCTTTCACTTTTGAAGTCACCAAACAACAAACTCTATGGAAGCCCGTTTCAGCCACTGAATAAAAAAAGGTTATTGTGACTTTTTATCTCAAGTTGAACTTTTTTCTCAGAATTGTGTGATACAAACTTGCTATTCTGAGAAATGAAGTCAGAATTGCAATATAAGCTCGCAATTCTGACTTTTTTCTCAAAAGTGAGATAGAAACTCTGAATTTCAAGTTATAAAGTCAGAATTGTGAGATATAAACTCGCAATTGTGAGTTATAAAGTCAGAATTGCAAGATATAAACTCACAATTCTGACTTTTTTTCTCAAAATTGCATTAAACTCAATTGTGCAAAATAAAGTCAGAATTGCAAGATAGACTTTTTTCCTTGCAAATGCAAGTTTGTATCTCACAATTGACTTTTCTTGAAATTGTGAGTTTATATCTCGCAATTCTGAACTTTTTTTCACAGATTTGTGATATAAACTTGCAATTGCTTGTTATAAAATAAGAATTGCAAGATATAAACTCGCAATTCAGAGAAAAAAAAGTCACAATTGTGAAATATAAATTTAAAAGAAAAAGTCAGAATTGCGAGTTGTGAGATAACAAAAATCGGCAGTTACCTTTTTTATTTTTATTCAGTGGCAGAAACAGGTTTCCATAAAACCCAAATGCTGTATATGACTGTAAAAAAATTAAATGATGTTTTTGCATTTCAGCATGAAAGCTAATTGTAAATACAATATTTAAACCCATTTCCTTTATTAAACAGTATAGTTCAAGTTTGGTGGCCTAATTTAGGTAACCATTATGCTGTCAATGTAAAACCAGCCATTTTTCTTTATTAGGTTGGGAAATTCTGCTCCCTATTAGGAACCTATTTAACTCTGAATCATATAAACCAAACTGGAAATTGTCTAAACTAAAAGACCACGTACCTTCATTATAATTTTCTATTAAACTATTATTTAACTAATAAGCAATAACAATGAGATCCCATACCATTAGCAGCCTTATGGTGCCTGAAGAACAACCTGAAGAGCAGTATTGACCTCAGGCAGAAAATAAATTTCACTAATCTTACACCCATCAATCAAGTGTTTGGCACGCACATCAGCTGTATGCTTAGTAGGCTTTCAGTGTCATTAAAAAAGGCCCACCAAAGATTGTTCCTCCTTCTCCACTCAAGAGGCTGCCAAATCTTTCTAGAAGATCAAACAACCTGGTGAGACAAAACAAAGCTGAAAGTGGCTTCCCACTCAAAATAATCCTAAATAGGTGACGAGAGGAAAGAAATAATTGGTGTTTCCCACTTATTACAAGCAACTTTTTTCTTCATAAAATGCTTTATTAGTACAGTCAGATGTGGGTTGCATTTTTTAGGCGTCTTTCCAGGATACAGTCACAAATTTGTGCCTGCTAATGCTTGGCCCCAGCAGAAAAAGTAAAATATGACCGACCACTAATAGCAGTTGTCAAATGCTGACCTACTGTTCAAGCCGCAATACTATATGGTTTGTTTCTCTATGTCGAAACTAAGCCAGATATCTACTGAAGTTTTCCAAAATTTATATTTCACAACCCAACTGCAATGCAACAACATGATATACTGTATATTTTAATTTCAGGTCTATATGATTAATAGAATTCACAGATAATCTAAACATTTACACTTGTTAATTAATGGCAGAATGCAGTGATAATTTCTAGCTCTGGCGTTTATATATATTTTTTTTTTTATTTAATACGAGGTTATGGTTTAATTCACTGTCACTGATTTCTCAGAATTTAGTCAGTATGCGGCACTGGCGTCATCTGTTTACCAGTCTTCCCAAAATAATACATTCCCAGACTTAAGTTATCCATGCTGAAATATTCCACTTCTACGCAGCTGTAGCAAAATTCATAACAGACAAGACATCTGAAGTACAATATCTGCGAAAACATGTTCTGTGTTTTATGTCCACAGCTGAATTACAGTGCATATAAATTCTGCACAGGTTTTGAAGGTATAAACGTAACTCGTGTTTTGCTTACACAGCAGGAGTCTTTTTTTCACCTTCTGCGATGGCTGAACATCAGAAGCACTCAGGCATATGTTAATAAAGGCAGTATATTTCTGTGATGGCTCCTTTAACGTTCCCTGTCAACAATTTGAACCTGCTCTAGAATGCATTACATTAGACGCTTAGACATGTATTGCATTTGCTAGAGCTAGTCTATGAGGTGAGTGCAATGTGGTACTTTAAAAACGTGGTGTTTAAAGTGTTATTTCTTTCATTAAATTATCTGTGGTCGTTCTTCAAAGGGCAAAGAATATGCTCGTTTGAACTCTAATGGGGCTTTGTATTAATAAGTGCTGTGCTTCATTAGCCTTGATGTTTCTGTTTGCAGGCCAATCATTTACTTGAAATGTGATTGTCAAGTACCAGATCTGACACCTGAAAGAAGCATTGTAGAAACATAAAATCATACAGGCTGGTTTGATCTACATCAAAGCAAGTCTACATCCTTCTGAGAACTCAGTAAAGCGGCTGAGTACAAAGACTTCACACAAACCAGGTGAAACACATCCACACATACTCATAAAAGATTTGCTGCCGAAGTAAATCAGTGGCGTTATCAGAATGTGTAAATGGGAAAAGTCCTAAAAAACCTGGACATACATTCATGAGGGGTCTAATGGGGGTCTTCTGTGTTTTATGGTTTACTTGACACATAACAAAAGTGGCTTCCTGTAAGTTGGTTACACCACACTATTTTTCAAATGTTAATATTGGGATGCAATCTCTGTTACACCAGCAAGACATGTCCAAAGGAGAAGTCCACTTCCAGAACAAAAATGTACAGATAATGTACTCACCCCTTGTCATCCAAGATGTTCAGGTTTTTCTTTCTTCAGCCGTAAAGAAATGTTTTTTGAGGGAAACATTTTGGGAATTTTCTCCATATAATGGACTGATATGGTGCCCCGATTTTGAACTTTCAAAATGCAGTTTAAATTTTTTGACATACCCTAAGTGTCATGAACCGGAACAAAACAGTTCAGGCAGAGACACAAGACGAGAGTTTGACATTTAAAAACTATAAATTGTATTTTTTTTATGAATATAACCGATCGTTTCACTAGATAAGACCCTTCTTCCTCGGCTGGGATTGTTTACAACCACATTTGGGTCGTTTGAAGCCGCATTTACTGCATTTTGGAAGTTCAAACTCGGGGCACCATAGAACTTCTCCTTTCATAAATTAAGTGTATCAGCAATCATAAATCAAAGAACAATTTTTTTTTAGAAATATATTTAGGTGACGAGGATCACTCAGTTGCTTTTTGGCCCCGTTTACACTGTCTGTTAAATGCGACCTAATTCCGATTTTTTGCTCATATGTGACACAGATCGGATCTGTTCTGTGACAGTGTAAACGGGAAAAAAACGCATGCATTCGGATATTTCGAGATCGGTTCAGGCCTCATTCATATGTGGAAATAAATCAGATATAAATCAGATATGGGCCAATGCGACTGTAATGTAAACAGGCAGATCGGATTTTCTGAGGCATTGTGTTCTGTACGTCATTAAACTGCGTACGTGAAGCGTACGTGAAAAGTATGTGGGAAGTACGTGTGGAAGCGTAACATTCAAGAAACACACGAAACATGGAGGAGGAAAGTGTAGGGCAGTGCCGGCTGCAATGATGGCCCTTTTCC